>QGOI01017545.1:0-12899 GCA_003313885.1 Boletus sp. MG55 | reverse complement strand
CAGAGTCCAGACGAACCGAGAACCCGGCGGAGCGGGGGAAAGAACGAATGCCCTGTCAAACGATCGGATGCCTTGGGAAGGCTCTACACAAGCACAAGGTTAGATACATGAAATCACGATTCATATTACGATGTTCGGCCGCGAATTAGGTTCAGCCCGGAAATATCCGAGATGACACCCCGCTAGATGGGTGGAGTAACACATACCTTCAGTGAATTGTCCGTGGAGCGAAATAAATAGTTTCAGGTCATCGCCTTGCCCAACGGGCCAAGCGTCAATGCAGAACTTTTCTGGCGAACCCGATACCTCATGTTTGGTTTTCGGAAGGGCGGACATGGCACGAATGGCAGCTTCGCTTCCAAGATGCAGACTGTGGAATGCCTTATCTGAACCACCACCGCCCAACCGATTCAGGTTCCTTGATCCACCATCCAGCCAGACTGACCAGTCCAGCTTCCGTTGATTCGGTAGCTGGGAGTGCAATCCTTGGATCCGGGCTCGAGCAGGAATAGTAGTGTTGACGGAAAATGAAAACGTCGCCGACGGATGGTAGGCGTCTAAAAGCGCAGCTCGTTGATCATCGAATAGGGGGAAGAACCTACAGTAGATATGCCCAAAATTAGAACCAATTCAAGCAAAATAAGATGGGGGTTGCTGACCGTGAAAGGAAGTTACTGATGATGCCGCCTTCCACCCCAGTTATAAATGAGGGTTTCATTTCGTAGGGAAACGAAGCAGCAGTCGGGCGCTTCTCCGTCACTGGGACCGATGAAGGTCCAGGTGCGTCAAATCCGATTGTTGCAATTGCTTCTTGATCCAACATGACCAAAGAGGGGAATCGACGAGCCATATCACTGACGATGTGCTGAGGAAAGGGCAAATTTTTCATTACCACGTAGCTTACCTCTTATACTTGTCCCCTCTTCCATGTTTGATTTCAAGCTCCCTCAGTGGGTTGCCAATCATGATCAACTCCCGGAGGTGTTCCAGCTTGCCCTTTCTCCCAGAAAGGTAGTCGATATCTCGCCAGACTTTGAGATCATTGTTTTGCAAAGAGAGGTTGGCGAGCTTTGGCAGATAGTGCGCGAGAGTCGATAATATTTGACCAGAAGCTATCTTGTTATTAGCCAAGGAGATCGTTTGGACCTGACAATGATGAATCAACACGCTGAATAACATCAAAAACCGAAACTCACAGGTGGCTTGAGATTCGAAGCGAGCTTGAAAATGACAGAAGCTTCCCTCGCCGACGACCCCGGTGCACCGGGGGGCAACAGCCCATGTTTCGCAAGTTCTGGGTCGTCCAACATAGACTATCATGCAACGGAAACATCACCTTCAGATTCCCGGCGCTCGTCATGACAACATGCCCATGCCACTCACCTCGAGATTCAGAAACTGTGCGTCTGGATTCCACTTTCTGTGCACGAAATGTCTCCATACGTCAACCGTCTTCATTCCTGCTGTAGGCACTCTTCCACTGCCCGTCGCTGAGGTCATTGCGACCGCATTCCTGCGGATCCGTCCCACCGTCGGATTCCTCGCGCTCGAAGCGCCACGGATCGAGATACCCTCCATGGGCACGCCAACTGACTGTGTCCACGCGACGATATTGAATACCACCCACATCCATAGCAGAAGCGAGTTCAAGGGGCGGCGGTGGGAGGGAACAGATAACAAGGGTGAGCGCGGTGTTTTCAGGTAGAAAAAGGCGGGGACAGGAGGTTACGAGGGTACGAGTGAAGGAAGAGACGAGCGTTTATGATACAGCGATGGAATGGGAGTGAAACCATCGATGCGAGTAGATAGGTTTATAGACGACAATGTTAAAGCAGCCAGCAAATGGAACGATAGTGTGACGTTATGCAATGACATGATGAATATGCGGAGTGAAACATCGAAAGAGGAAAGGTCTTGTATTTACCATGGAAGCCTTGGATGGACCCGCCTGGTGGTCTTTGAAGGCATCAATCGGACGGGGGCGGTGAGAACGAATCTTGGAAACGCCTTTGCGACCACCGGGTCGGTCCGAAGAACCGTCTTTCATGCGTTCGTCTTTGTCAATGAGTCCAGCATTCCTGAGAGCGTTTGCGGCCAGTGTGCGGCTACCTGTCGCGGTCGTCGGACTCGAGAACATAACTGCAGATGCAATACTGATGTGAAAGAGTGGAAGATGCGGGTGTTCGTGATTGTTGTGGTGATGGTAGGAAGACAAGAAGGATGTGGTCCGAGCGTTGTGGTCCAGTGTGAGTTTGAATGAATCAGCTCTGTGTCACTGGAAAAGTGGCTGTGTCAACATTCCTTGTTTTGGCAACAGGGGACGATTGTTTGCTTCAGAGGCTCATGCCAAACAAACCCCTAACAAGGGTTTCTGGCTAAACAAAACGGATTTTTATTATTTTTCAAGTGTGACCAACGTCACGCCAAAAATATTATGATTGCAAAAGAATGACAATGAAATTCGAAAGCAGTTGTTACAACCCGGATCTCTAACAGAAAACAAAACAGCCTGGAGCGTCTATAATACCACAAACGACTTCAAAACAAGTTGCAAACTGTTGGACAGATTTAATTTTCCCTCCGTCCATTAGGTTGATACATGTACTGGTGGGTCGTGACGCCTTGCCCATGTGCTGGGGGCTTCGATCCAGACCCAGCTAGTGGATTTGGTCGCCGATAATATGGATTTGTGCTCCCAGATCTCTCTTGCGGTTGTTGTGGAGTGGTGGTAGAGATAACGGGTGAGGTTGCTGCCGCAACTGTGGGCATGGGATACGGGAAATTGCGCGATGTAGGGGCTTGTTGCTGGGTCTGGGCATGACGAATGGCGGGGGACGGTTGAGTAGAGGTGGCCGGCGTCGAAGGAGCTGGCGAAGCAGATGGTTGAGCAGAATTCGGCGGAGCAGTCTGCGACGGTGGCGCAGGCGGGTGCGTATTCTGCTGCACGGGTGCCGTGGACTGCGGTGGAGGTGGGGCCGAAGTAAGTGTAGGTGTGGGTATCGGATTCTCGGTGCCTGGCGTAGGTGCGTTGGGCGCCGGACGGTCAGAAGATGTTTGACTCTCTGTATCCCGCCTACGTTTTGTCCCCCTGGAAGACGACTCTTTGAGACCAAGCGAAGTCGCTTTTATGAGTATTTGGTGCCTTGCAGAGAGTCAGCCAATGCATGGAGTACAAGGCGAAACACTACCTCGTCCGAGAGTTGCCCCATTTTTCACACAATGCATCCCACGCTATCTCTCCGCTGGCATTTCGATGTTCCTCGGCCAGCTTTTTCAGCTTTTCAGTTTCTTCATCCGACCAAGCACCTTGGTTTCCGGCGCTTCCTGGTATTGCACTTGCGGACCCATTCAAACCAGTAGGAGTGCTGGGCCCAGCTTGCGGTGCGGGCACAGAAGGGTAAAAACCACTATATCCACTATAGCCATAGTATGGAGCAGTTGGGTATGCGGGAGTACTATACATTCCCGGAACAAACTGTGGCTGCGTTGGGTGTTGATGTCCCATGGAGACGACAAAAGATTGTGGATTCGATATTACAGAGGCTGCTGACTGCGTGCTTGATGGAGGTTTTCCATTCGTCGAAGGCGGAGGAGTTGGTTGCAGTGGTGGCTGGGCGGGTTGAGGTGCTAGATGAGTATACCCCGGAATGAATGGGTACGGTACGGGAGGAGGGTGCGCAGTTAGCCGAGAAGGTGAAGCAAGCTGCATAAAAACAAATCATTTGAGGTGCACACCACCACAGTTAAGGAGACGGTTACGAGAGTATCGCAGATCCGCTTGGCCTCGCCGAGCATAGTCAGGGGATCAACTTTGACGCCCGGTCCCATCTGATAACATTGGGCAATCACCAATGAAGGTGTAGCTTTCTGGATGCAAATGAGGTATTAGCACCAACCCACGCGCAAAACTCACCCCCGGGGTAACTCACGATGAGCTCTTCAGCGGCACCATAAAACTCAGCACACAAGTTAAGAACACGCCATTGAAACTCATAATATTGTTGGTTGTGCGGATGCACTTCTCCCGGTGCTGGGGGAGCAGAGTATTGGTAAAATCCATGTGGGGTGGTAGGGTGTTTTGCGGCCGCGGTACTCGTGGCTGATGCATCTCTCTCGGCACCGGAACCGCGGATACGCCTGTTTTTCGAGCCGCGGGGACGGCCAGGACGTCGTTTGCGTTCCACATCTTCAGAAGTTGGCGGGCCGGATGGTTGCGGCGGAATAGAGGGTGATGGCTCGGCGCGCTGCTTCCCCGCGCCGCTCGCACTGGGTGCCTGTTGAGCAGTACGGTTTGACCTGCAGGGGTCGCGATGAAGAGTTATTCCCCAAAGACATGTGGACGCATATATAGGACACCTACTCGTCACCATCATCGTCTTCCCTTTCAAGTTGCTCCTCCACGGCGCCCTCATCTTCACCTTCCTCCTCTTCTTCATATTGAGGCTGAACTATTGGCGGATTAAGCGCGTGTGAGAGTGGTTGATAATGCTGAGGATTGTCCATGACGGGCACCGAGCTGGAGTGACCCCGCCTGAAATGAGATTTGTTCAGGAGCTAGATAGGTAAGAATACTTTTAGGATTTCGCTGGGTGTAACCGAATTTTTCGGGGTGGGTGTTTGTGTTTTTGTTGGGGTTTACCCACATTGCACCGTCGGAGAAAAAAAATATAAATATTGACCCTCCGAAGTTGTTTATGTAATCTAGATGTTGCTAACCAACGAGGTAAATTACGATATTTTGGCCAATCATAGCCCGTTTACTGCCTCCGTTGGTGTCGGGCTTTCTGTACAGCCCGTATACCATCGCCGCCGACTCGTCAGACACTCACAGACCCGGTGAGACGGGCCATGTTTGTGCGCCACCCTTCCATACGTGTTCTATCACTGGCAGCATGCTTTTTCGGAACATTCTCCCATGGTATACTAGTACTAGTAGCCCCGTCCCTCGACGTCAACCTGACCAGTGGATCATTCTGTGGTGTAGCCAACACAAATGGAACCGACGCTTGGCTTGGGATACCTTTTTCTCAGCCTCCCGTCGGACCTCTGCGATTCAAAGCGCCTCTGCCGATAGCTCAGCCATTACAAGGCATCCAGGATGCTTCGCAATTTGGAGATGCCTGTCCCCAGCCTCCATCATCAAGTATTGGCGCTAATATAAGTGAAAACTGCCTGACATTGAACGTATGGTCTGTGGCTTTCGAACATCTTGTAAAGGGGCTCAGAAAATGTTTCGTAGGTATGGCGGCCAACGGGCACTTCCACAGATGCACAACTTCCTGTGATGGTCTGGTTCTACGTATGTCTATTCTTCACTTTATTGGGTTTTCCTAATGCGTTAGGAGTAGGGAGGAGCGTATAACATCGGGTTAGCATTTATTAGGTGAATTTTCTTGATCATGTCTTCACTAATGGGTGCCGTAAACAGTGCAGCTTCCAGCCCCTCGTATGATCCTACTAGTCAGTTTTCTCTTTTCTCTCAATGATATTATCCCATCATCTGCTCTAGGGATAATCGATTTGAGTGTGACAATTGGGAAACCAATTATTTTCGTTTCCGTGTGAGTTAAGGGGAGGCCAAAAATCTTGTGCGTTGGTACGTACTCATCTATGCAGGAATTATCGGTTGAATACCTTTGGTTTCGTGAGTCCTCTACAGCGTGGACGTGCTGGAGAGAACTAACAATTCTTAACAGTTGGCGAGTGCCGACGTTCCCCCTCAGGATCTCAATGTTGGCCTTTTGGACCAGAAGGCAGCACTCCAGTTCATTCAAGAGAACATCGCGCGCTTTGGTGGCAATCCATCCAAGGTATTGACTATTTTGCTCTGCTATCCACATCATACTGAACGTTCAACTAAGGTTACAATCTGGGGTCAGGTAGCCGGTTTGCATTCCCGACTCCATAATATTTATTGATTCCAACTAGTCTGCTGGCGCTGGTAGTGTCGAAGCCCAAGTGTTGTACGGGACCGAACCTGCCCTGTTTCGTGCTGCAATCGCGGATTCGTCCACTGGACCCTTGTGAGTCGGTTTGAAACAAATTGCAATCATCTGTCTACTAAATTCATTTCGTTGTCAGCAAGAACGCCCCGTATGCTTGGCAATACGACAAACCAGGGATGCCATACTCCCGTTTGCTGGAAGCGACAGGATGTGCAGCAGGACCTGGTTCAGTCCAATGTTTGCAGCAAGTCCCATATGAGGTACAGTTTTCTTCCAAGTTTGTGGATGTAACCATGACTAAATGGTGGTGGAAGGCGCTCCTGAATATCACCAATGCAATGATTAACTCCACCCTTAATGGGCAATTGTGGGAACCTGCGATTGGCCCTGCCGGTAGCTTTGTCCCAGAAAGACCCTCGCAGAGGATTCTCAGTGGAAATTATCTCCACGTGCCCTATCTTGGGGGAACTAACGTATGTTCTTGCCGATCGGATATGATATTTCTAACCTGACATGCTTACCACGGTCACTTAGCTGAATGAAGGAACGCGCTACAGCCAGGCGCTTCATAACCTGAGCTTACCACCCTCTGAACAGACATCAGCCTTCAACAACTGGATGTCTCAGTTGATTGTGGATAACTCAACGCTGACGCCGGACGTCGTCGCTGGTATCGATAACTTTTATCCCGTGAATGACAGCACGTATGGCGGATCATGGCACACTGGCGACATGCTTTATGACAGGGCGGAAACGTGGTACACGGACATCATGTTTCTCGCGCCAAGACGTTTCTTGTACGAGCATGGCGCGTCGCTGCAGCCAATGTGGGGATACTGTTTCACAGAGTTTATCCCCGGAACATCACCTGCGCTTGGCGGTGAGTTCATGCGAATCGAGTGTACCATTTTTTGCTGCATTCTCTGAACGAACAACAGTATACCATGCATCCGAGTTATTGTTCATCTTTGGCCCGGTCCCCGACGCCATGGAAAATGATTTCGCAAATCAGGTGACAGCATACTGGATCAACTTTGTCCATGATATGAATCCGGGCCGTATGTCAATTTCATTGCACTCTCGAAATCTTATTCAAACAAGTTCTTTTTCAGTAAATTGGCCACAGTACAATACGACCTTCAGATACTTGATGCAGTTGATGCGGGACAACATCACGCTCATTCCTGATGGTAAGTTATGCCCTATCATGTTTCTCGCCCTCGCGATCAAAGCGGATTGATTGAACCCATTATGTAGACTTCGACATCGCTAGGACTGACTACCTCACTTCACATGCTGTCCTTGCCGCGTTCGAGAAATGATGGATTTGCCTTGGACGTTTTGCGCTATGTACCTTGCATCAGGGACTATGTCGCGCTTCCGTCTTCATGCCTCTTTGAAGATCTCTCCTGAATGCTGAGCAGCTATCCCCGTAATAATCAAAATATTAGGATACGAGAGAAAATGATGCATAGCACCTACAGGCACGTGCGATACGGGAAAGTCACAGAGCCAAAGATGGGCCAGCAGTGGGCATGTATATATCTGATTGACTGGTTGACACTTGTTGATGTTGAGTCAATGCCGAGATTGGTCGAGTAGTCAGACAGTGACCATTCTCACAAGTAGGATGGA
Organism: Boletus sp. MG55; assembly: GCA_003313885.1. Lineage (NCBI taxonomy): Eukaryota > Fungi > Basidiomycota > Agaricomycetes > Boletales > Boletaceae > Boletus > Boletus sp. MG55. The sequence continues at coordinate 5,319 of QGOI01017545.1, read as the reverse complement.
AGTGCTGGAAATCAGTTTGCGCTCCAGACGTCCACGCAGGGTCAGTTCAACTTGAACTTTAAAAGTTTGCTCAGTTGCCAGTCAGCCTGTCTGCGGACTGAACCGGGCTAGCCGAGCGTGCAGCTCAGCTGCCAGCAGGGCTTGGCAGACGAAAAAGGAATGGCGTCGCTGGCCCTCCAATCACAACTCACGAATGGCCGACAGAAGTGTCGTCAAGTGATAACGTTATCATAGGGCCCGTCCTGCAGATCCGGGCCAGTGAGCCAGCCGCCAAATGCTCGGCATTCTTGAAGGGGTAAGGTGGGGACAAATTACGGTATTTGGTCAGTACCCGGTCACCAGGTGCTGCCAGTAGTACGGGGCCACAAAAGGACTTGGAGTGTAGTTGCAGAACGGCGGGCGAGGACGAGTCAAGGTCCTGGTCAACTGGGCGTTGGGCGCTTGCGGTAGTTGAGGCGACTTCGAACACCCCTACAATGTGCTCGAGCGTCCATTTTTTCCGTCGGGCCAGGTTCAGCATGTGTCGCTGATGGACACAGTTGCAGCTATTCGGAGCCGAGTTTTGTTGGCAGTAGTCTTGGTGCCAACGCTAAAAAGACATTCGCACCGAGATCATATGCCAGTGCGATTGATCATAGTGTTTTTGCTATGGGCTGGCTGCTAGAACTGGTCATGCCAGCAGCGCTGCAGCGCGTTTCTTCGCCAGTCACTCTCCAAGCACTGGGAGTCTGGGACATTCAAATGTTTACCCGAAGAAGTTCTTGATAGTTCTCCGATGGTCGCTTAAAAGGTGAGTTTTCGCCAACACGGCATCTCTCAGACATGCACAGAACTTCGATAACATAATGGCCACCAGAATTCCAGTTTTGGCAACCATGCTCGCCCCTGCGTTGGTCACAGTCCAGCGGCGACGCCCAAAGTCTGTCCCAGATGCTAATCCTAGGTCCCGGGTCATCCCCTCTGCAGATCTGATGTCTCTCAATCTCACCTGCACGCTGAGGGACCTCCCCCGGCACTCGATGGTCAGAGTGTGCCACCTTCCTCAGGCGATCGGACCCATTCATTAGTGGTGCGGACAGCAGATTACAAGGGACCTGCCAGACATACAGCACGACTTCAATCAACGACGTAGTTGCATGCTTCAACTCTGAAGTTCCCAACGGTGAACTGGCTCTGCGAATTCGGGGCCACAGCGATCTCTGGCACGAATGTGCCCGGTCAGCTGACCATGACCTCGACTTGATGAGTCAGTAGCTGTTGAATGAGCGGATGGTCAGCTAAGTTATCCACCTGGTTATTTGTAGTTACAATATTGCATCGGGTTTCCGATGGGTATGGAGCTACTATCGACGTCGGTGGTTTTGTTGGAGGTAAGTAAGGGTTTTACTTGTTTATCCGCATGAGCTAACAACCCCAGAGCTCCCAAGCAGCTGTATATGGAAATAGTGGTCTGGCTGTTTACGCTGACAACATCCACTAGGTGGGGTAAGCAAGGCGAGAATGTGGGTTATCTGGTAGGAGGTCACTATCGGTATTTGGATCACTCGCAGGGCTGTCTCACACTGCTGTACATCGTGGAACTGAATGGTTTCACATCATGGGCATTCACCAGATGTTTAAGCTGTTTCAGACTGAGTTACAGACACGATGAATGGCGTGATGGGGGCTTTCTGTGCTCTCGGTCAGTGGTTCATGTTGTCACTGGCCACTCCGAGGAGTCCTCGAATGTTTAACAAGCATTGACGGCAATCCCAATCTTCTACAGGATCATAATCAGGAAAATCTTAGGTGGTATTATATCCCAAAATGGCGGAATTGTGGTACACGGCCAATATTCAAGTGTCTAACGGCCTCTGAAGTATTCGATGGTGGTTTACAGATGAGAGTTACCAACACCACCTTTCAGGAAGGAAAACAATAAGATCCTCACCAGAATCCAGTTTCAGTAACTGTGCTGGGCGCGCTTGCTACTACAGTCGTCGCAGTCCCAGGAGACGTCCTCTGTCCTAGAGGTGATCCCAGGTCCGGGATTACATTTTATGGCTTATCTTAACCTCACCTCTGCCGGACCGTATGCCTCAGGACTTGCCCCAGCACTCAGTGAATATGCCATCCCCTCTCAGGCGGCCGGCCACTCACTATGCATCCATTAGCTGCGAGGGCAGCAGATTACATCCCTGTCTTCCAGACACACAGTACCTCTGCGGTTAACTACGTGATCGCATGCTTCAACCACCTGGTCGGCATTGGTAACAACGGTTGTACCGTCGACGGCGACAACGTCGTCTTCTGCTCGTCCAGAACTGCGAGCGTTAGTTCAAACATCTCGGGCGAGTTGTGCGTTACTTCCACTTGGTATTCCACGGGTCGTGTACGCCTTCACTATGTCTGACGAGAACAGATAACCTGCACCGTCCTCCTTGAAGCTATCGGACGTTACGTTAAGCCTGCAGTGGGTGTTTACTTACTGCAGCGTTGACGTTCAGTGGAGGTCAGCATGAATCATTGAACGCCTTATATTTCAGACGGGACGTTGGAACAAGACTGGATTTTTGTGTGAATGAGGTTGACTTTTCAACCATTGAGGTTCGGTTCCAATGCATCCTACTAGTACGTACTACCCCTTACATAATTAGTTGCGAAAACTTCACACTCTGATCTCATCGTAGTGCTGTCCACTGGCACTGACGATACATCATTATTTCTCTCCAGCGTACTTTGAGTGCATGTACACTGAGTCTAATTCATCTCTCTCTGTGTGGTGTACTTTCCAAAACTACTCTGTTAGAGTGAACGTGATATCTCACCTCAAGCCACGGCTGCCGTCTGTTCCGAGTCAATCGCGATATTTTTGTGCGTACACAGCTGTCGACATACCCCTCCGCTTCGCAAACCGCAAGATACACAGGTTAAATCATTGCTTCAGAATTCTCCAATGGCAAGTTACTGTGATCATCTTGCAAGTGGATTCGAAGTTCACATTTTGTCAGGCTGCATCTGACTCTGAGCCAAAAATGGCGTGCTCTGGATGTCGGATACTGCCAAGATACGGACATTGTCTACAAGTGTTTGTATACTGGTCCTGACGTGGTGCGGACCTCATACACTTCATTGGGGCTAACTCGAAATAGATTTATATCTCTGCTAGTCAACAAATATTAACGCATGCCGCGTAATTCCCTAGCCTAAGCTCTTTACTTCCATTCTTTCTCCTGCCAAATTCTCTCATTACGCTCATTCTCTATAGTACTTCAAATTATTGGGAATCCCTTATGTCCTATGACGCTCCAAACCTCAAAAAAACAAAATAAGCACGATTTTTGGTTATCGTGTGCCCGTTTTTTCAGGCATGACGTCGTCGTCGTCCGTATGGTGTATTGATCATCTTCTTCAGCTTGCGACGTCGATCGCATGCGCAGCTTCGCACTCGCATCCTCCTCCTCGATCGACTAGTTGTGACGCGTCGTCGCGTCTTCCCCGTCAACCTGCGCATCTCAGCGCATTCCTCCAACCTCGCTTTCATCCTGTGCGCCCGCGCATTCGTACACGACGCATCCGTTCTGTCCGGATGTCACCTCGCCACCCGGTTTGACCTATATGGTAGTCGGTTCAACTTGCGCTTCGTCGTTTCACGTGTGTGGGCTATTCGCCATGTCTGGTGGCTCTTCTGGCTTCCACGCGTCTCATCACCGTAACGCCTCACGTGTGCATCCGAACGGTCACTGGCGTGCCAGATGCCTCAAACAGTTCTCTCACACAGCACCCGTCCCGCATGTCCCAAACGGCCCACTCCGATATCAACGGCTCTCCCAGTCGGAGTCTCAGACGTCAAACGGCTCTCCAGCGTATCAAACTCACCAACGGTTTGACGGATTTCCATCCTCCATGTTGCTTGCATCCCTACTTAGATCTGTGCTATCATTCTATGCACTACACCCTTTAATACTATGCACTGTCAATTGTATTACTGCAGAGAACAAAAAGTGCGAGAACAGAAAATGTACACATAAAGACTAAGTATCGCGCTTATTTTTTGGGGGTTTGGAGCGTCATAACATTAATGAAATTAAAAAATGCCCTGTTCGGGACTTGGTTCAATTATGTAGATTGAGTAGTACGTACGCCAAGCCGCATCCCGGACTAGCCTGATAAGCATTACTGTCGTTTCGCAGTGATGCGGAGACAGATGATTGAATTGAATTGACTTTATTCGCTTCTGCGTTGGCCCATCAGCAGCACCCAGCCAGCTAATACATAAATTTCAACGATTCTGCGTTTGGTTAGCACTTTGAGATCGATCGCATATATACACGCTCAGATCTGGCAATCAGATAGCGGCTCGCTCAAGTTCGGTGAGAATGCTGCTCAGGGCTGCCAGGTTCATTTTAGCTGCGTCGCTGATATCATAGATCCTGACTGAACACCCAAATAGTATGCGAACAGGGCCTTGGCAAGTTGGCAGGTTACTATTCGTTATTGAAGTCGTTTGGACAAGCATTATCAGAGTGTAAAGTTTTCGTAGCTAATTATGTATGACCCTCTTCCTTTTCAGTGGCATGCTTCTCCAAGTTTTCGATCGACGGATTACGTCCACTTGCAACGGTTCGACTGCAGGTTGTCAATATCAGCTTCAATGTTGACGAGGCCCGGGTGCAGTACGATTAGCAGCTGCGGCAAGCCAAGGCCATACCAGTATTGATAACATACAATCGCCGCCGATCGGTTCCTCAGATCAGCATCTGATGCGCTTTGGGATGGGCTGCGGCCGTTCTTTTTTGGAAGGTCCCTTAACTCCCTTTGTCGCCGACCGTCCTCCAATCACAGCTCTCGAATAACGTACGAAAGTGTCGTCAAGCGTTCGTTTCTTTTTTGGCAGTTCCCTTGATTCCCTTTTTCGCTGACCGTCCTCTAATCACAGCTCTCGAAATTCGAATGGCCTACGAAAGTGTCATCAAGCGTTAACGTCATATAGTGTGTTCGCAAATGTCGGACTTCCGGTTTCGTTTGTGTTATGAAAGGGATAACGTGAAGTCTTTCGGGTTATAGATATGGTGCGTATTTGCCTGACGGTTGTACTAACGGCCATGAGCACCATGATTGCCAGCGAACAGCTTAGCTCTTACAGAGGGCCTTCCAGTCTAGAATTTCCAAAGAATGGCGTTGATTTCGATCAGCCTGGAGTGATCGCCGAGGTCACTGAGTCTGAAAGGACTGAGACATTGACCACTTCCCGCACCGAACTCTGGGCCTTCTACCTCTACTACGTTGTGGGTTTTTCTTCCGATGTTGGTAATCTTGAGACTCTGGCCTAGCTGACGA
>QGOI01017497.1:0-11070 GCA_003313885.1 Boletus sp. MG55 | reverse complement strand
TAGGATTACATATAAGATTAGCATATCATATTTGTCACTGTTAACCTCTATGCCATCTGTATGTTCTGTACTATTTGTACTATCTGTGTCTCTGTGTTCTATGCCATCTGTGTATTCTGTGATATGCTTTGGTGTCTGTGATGCTCTGTGCCAAAACCAGTACTTTGCTAATGATGGGTGTTTGTTGTCATTGGTGTCTTTTTGCATGAGAATGGCACCTACAACAAGAAGAGATGCGTCGGTCATAACAAAGAAGGGGCAAGAGACATTAGGAAGAGTGAAGACTGGGGTGGTGGAGAAAATCTTTTGGAGGGAGTCAAAGGATCTTTTTTGAAGGGGGGACCAGACCCAGGGTTGGTCTTTCCAAGTGAGAAAGGTCAGGGGGGCAACAATATCAGAGTAGTTGGGAATGAATTTGCAATAGAAGTTAGCAAATTTAAGGAAGGAGCATACTCCCTTTACAGAGGTTGGGGGTTTCCATTCAGCAATGGCAGAGTTTTCCTGGATCCATTTGTACATTTCCTTGTCTAACAATTCTGCCTAGATATTCCATAGGTGTCAAAGAAGCATTTGGATATCTTGAAAGAGAGTCCATGTTCTCTGAGATGTAGAAGAACACATTGAGTCCTTTCATGATGGAGGGTGAGTGTACCAGCAGTGTGAATACCTAGGTCATTCATATAGATCTTCAACCAATATTCCACAATCATGTTGATAAAGATGTGATTCATGAATGCTTGGAAGATTGATGGGCATTGCAGAAACCAAAGAACATAACCGTTGGTTTGAAGAGGCCCAGGGGAGTGATGAAGGCTGTCTTCCATTGATCAGAGGCTTTGATCAGTGGATGTTGTTGTATCCCATTGGATGTCAATTTGGTAAAGTAAGAGGCATCCTTCATATTATCAATGAGCTCAGGGATGAGTGGCAGTGGGAAGGTGTTGCATATAATATGATTGTGGAGATGTCTATAGTCTTGACAAGGGTGAAGGGATCTGTTTTTCTTTGAGATGAAGAAGCAGGGAGCAGCTTGGGGAGATTTAGAGGATATGATCTGTCCAGTTTTTAGATGTTCATCAATGAATGCTTGAAGGGTGATTTGTTCAGTGGGATTTAAAGGGTATATCTTGGCAATCTTAACGAAAGTGTCTTTGAGATCGATGGTATGATCAAAGGAGTGGTGAGGTGGAAGTTTACTATGGGTTTGTTCAAAGAAGATGTTGGAGAAGTCTTTGCAAAAGTCTGGAATGGATACTTCTTTGGTCTTTTCAGCCTGAGTGATCTCAGTAGATATAGTGACCTTGTTGATATGTTCTTCATGGGGAAGGTGCTCACGAAGAGACTTATTGACCCTATGGGGATATCTTTGGGTGAATAGTTCAGAGATCTCTTGATCAACATCATAGTTATACCAGTTAGTGCCATAGGAGCTTTCTAGTTGAGAGGGGGGGTTAATATCAAGGGTGAAGTTCTTTCAGTCAATCCTAGGGTTCCACTTTTGGAGCCATGGCATTCCTGGGATGATCTGGGGGTGGCTGAGGCAAGTTATCATTAGTTTTACCAGGTTGTTGGATAGGGTCCCAGAGGAGAGGGTAGTGTGGGCGTTCCATAAGATGGATCCTTTCTGGTTGGTGGTTCCATAAATGTTATAGGCGATGATTGGTTCAGGGCATTTCATTAGGTTGAAGTTATCCTTGGTTAGGAGTCAAGGGTCGAGGAAATTTCCGGTTGCTCCAAAGTCAATAAGGGCAGTGGTTTTGATGGTTTTGGTCTTTCCTTGTAGAGAAACAGGGATGTGCATGGTTCTATTGTTTCGTGGTGCTACAAGTACATAATTGATAGAAAGGGAAGCAGATATTGAGGTACCTTCCCTTTTTAAAAATCCTTGCTTTCTGTACTCCAGGGGTAGAGATCTCTGCTAATTCTTCGCAAGGTTTATCCTCATAGCAGGCCAGGGGCCTTAAGAATGGAGAGGATCTCTTTCTCTGATTTTCCATTGGTGATAAGGGAGTGGATGTATTCCTCGAAAAGGGATCAAGTGGGAGTTTCTTCGGGTTTAGTCTCTGAAGTCCTGATGTTCTGGGGATGATTGGTTGATCTGGGGGGACAACGTGGTGGAGAGCGAGAGTTTGGATAAAAGTGTGGGTCAGAGGCATTGTGACCTGTCTTTCGGCATCAAAGCACTTTCCTTCATGGATACATTTGGCTCTTTCAACAGGGGTGAGTTTGGATAGGGTGATGCTATCTATATTCATGGCATTGGGGTCTCTTTAGGGGCGAGGGGTGGTGTGATGGAAGAATGGTTGAGGAGTCCCTTTCTTTAATGCCAGGATCCTCATCCTCTGAGCATGGAAGGTCTTTGCTTGCTCAATCCATTTGAAGATGGTGGTGGGGATTGGTGACATGGATAAGATCATAGTAGAGATCTTTTTGTCGGTTCCCAGAGAGAAGATATCGATGAGGATGGTGTTGTTGACCATCCCAGCTGTACTCAATAGGTTCTGGAAGTTGGTGATATATTGTTGGAATCCATCATCATAGATTCCATCGGGAAGATGGAAGAATTTTTGAAAGAGTTTGGTGAGGTCAGTCCTTGCTATGGCCTTGGTATTGAAGGGGAAGAAAGTGGGGTTGAAGTCCTTGGTGAAGATGTTGAAGTTTTTATTTTTGGTGAGGATGATAGCATCGGCCATCTTGTCATACCACATTTCAGTGAAGGAGGCACCCCTTCTTTCGCTCATCTTGTTGAGAGTGGTCATGACCTTGTTGTTGTCAGTGGTGTATAGAGTGGAGTTAATGGTGAAGTAGGCCTTCATGGCCTTGATCTATTGAGGGGCATTGGTGGTCTGTCCAGAGAAGTCAGTGGGGAGGGCCGCTTTGAGTTTCATTGCTCTGGAAGTCATGGTGGGATTTGGTTGACTGAGTATTAGGGGTGGATTGGGCACTAGGATGGCTAGGGGGGTAGAGAACACTGGGTTCATGGGGTTCATTGGGGTGAACATATACTGCCTGTTAGAGGAGCTGGGGTTAGGTCTGGCTTGTGGGTTTCAATGGGAGCAAGGTCTCAAGGGTGCTGGGGTGACAGGGATTTCTGGGATCTGAATTTCATTTAGATCATCTTTATCTTCGGAGTTTACTCTGTAACCTCTGTGGTGACTCATGGTGATAATGGGATGGTCCTATACCTAAGAAGGTGGGATGAAGGTTATTCTTGATCTTTTGTTATGCTAAGTGTACACAGTGGTCTTTGTCTTGAGGAAGAAGTCTCTTCAGGTGATATTCATGAAGAGATCAATGATTGAGAGAGAGTTCTGAAGGATTAACTTAAGAGGATGAAGTGAATCCTTCCAGTGATTGAGACTAGATAATATGCTTGTATTGTGCAAATCAAGAATGGAGAGTTACATGTGCAATCAAGGTATTTATACAGGAGACAGTGTGAGATGATAGAAGAGGGACTATATGGAACATGATGGAATGGTGGGGAATGTCATTGTTGTAATAGAAACGATGATAGGAGATAAGTAGTCCGCAGATAAGAAAATAAGGAGATAAAGAGATAGTGGTTGACCGACTAGGAAAAGAGCTACATAAAGAAGAAGGCAGTCAGGCCAGTGACAAGAATAGTGCTATAATGAGCATGGGAGAGGGTTCCTCTCCAAGTCTGCATTTGAGCATGAAAAGAAAAGAGAAGGATGTGTGGATTAAGGAGAAAAACTGTAACACCTTTCTTGACAAAAACCTCACCTAAGGAAAGATTCGACCCTCAAATTCTCCCCAAGCCACCCCATTCTTCTTCATCAAGAAGAAGAATGGGAAACTCTGCCCCTGCCAAAACTACCACAAGTTGAATGCAGACACTATCTGAGATACCTACTCCCTACCCCTCATCTCCAACCTCATCAATAAAATCCAAGAAGCAAAGACCTTTACCAAGATTGATATCTGCTGGGGCTATAACAATATTCACATCAAAGATGGTGATCAATGGAAAGCCACATTCATCACTCACAAAGGCCTCTTTGAACCTATGGTGATGTTCTTCAGACTCACCAACTCGCCTACCATCTTCCAATGATTCATGAATGACTCCTTCCATGATATGATCACCACATCATCTACATGGACGATCTCCTTATATTCTCCCCTGATGATCAACTCCATGAAGAACATACCAAATAAGTTCTCCAATGAATGGAGGAGCTTGACCTCCATCTCCACTTAGATAAATGTACCTTCAATGCACCCCAAGTGGACTATCTCGGCATGATCATCTCCCTGGGACAGATCACCATGAACCCCATCAAACTCAATGGAATCTTGTCCTGGCCCACTTCTACCAAGATCAAGGACATCCGCTCTTTCCTTGGGTTCACCAACTTCTACTGACGATTCATTGCCAACTATTCCAACATCGCCTGCCCCATTATTGATCTGACAAAGAAGTCCTCCCTTTTGGAATGGTCTCCTGAGTGCGATCATGCATTCAACCATCTTAAGAGGCTTTTGTTGCAGTTTTTCTCCTTCATCCTCATATCCTTCTTCTTTCTTTTTACCCTCAAATGCACACTTGGAGAGGAACCCTCTCCCATGCTAATCATAGCACTATTCTTATTGCCAGACCAACTGCCTTCTTCTTCATGCAGCTCTTTTCCTAACCAGTCGACTTTTATCTCCTTATTATCTTATTTCCTTATCATCTTATCTTCCTACCTCCGGACCATATATCTCCTATCATCATTTCCATCACAATGATGACGTTTCCCAACCTTCCATCACATTCCATGTAGTTGGATTCCTTTCTGTTTGTCTCATGCTATCTCCTATATAAGTACATTGAACATATCTGTACTTCTCTATTCTTGATCTGTGCAATACAAGCATACTATCTAGTCTCATCCCTGGAAGCTTCTGCTTCATCCCCTTGAGTAAGAACCCTTTGGAACTCTCTCTCAGTCATTGGTCTCTTTATGAGTATCACCTGAGTTGACTTCTCCCTCGAGCCCTTGACTATTGTGTACTTAGCAGATGGTGATCTATGGAGAACATCGCCACCAAAACTTAAATCACTTCTCCTTGGTGACCAATGCAGGATTCCGAATCCCCAAACACTCTTCCATGGCATTGTAGGGGCTTGGCGATTGAGCCTGGAGCTCAATTGTACAATGGGGGTAATGTTACAGTTTTTCTCCTTCATTCTCATATCCTTCTTCTTTCTTTTTACCCTCAAATGCACACTTGGAGAGGAACCCTCTCCCATGCTAATCATAGCACTATTCTCATCACCAGACCAACTGCCTTCTTCTTCATGCAGCTCTTTTCCTAACTGGTCAACTCTTATCTCCTTATCATCTTATCTTCTTATCATCTTATCTTCCTACCTCTGGACCATATATCTCCCATTGTTTCTATTACAATGATGACGTTCCCCAACCTTCCATCACATTCCAAGTAGTTGGATTCCTTTCTGTTTGTCTCATGCTGTCTCCTGTATCAATATGTTGAATACACCTGTACTTCTCTATTTTTGATCTGTGCAATACAAGCATACTATCTAGTCTCATCCCTGGAAGCTTCCACTTCATCGCCTTGAGTAAGAACCCTTCGGAACTCTCTCTCAGTCATTGGTCTCTTTGTGAGTATCACCTGAGTTGACTTCTCCCTCAAGCCCTTGACTATTGTGTATGCTTTGCATAACAGCTTTTTCTTTTGAAACCCATCCTTTGTCTTCCAGACCCCTCTGCCTCCTTTGCCATTGCCACTGACACCTCGAAGTATGCTACTGGCACCATTCTCCTCCAAACCGACTTGAATAGCGAATGACATCTCCGTTCTTGCTGGTCCCATTCCCTCTCCCTGGTGGAACAGAACTATGACATCTACGACCGTGAACTCCTCGCTGTCATCTGTACCCTTAAGGTTTGGCACCATTACCTCCAAGGCTCCCCCTTTCCTGTCCAAACCTTAACCGGCCACAAGAACCTCCTCTACTTTCGATCCACCCAAACCCTCAACCATCATCAAGCCCACTGGCTCATTGACCTTGCTAACTATGATCTTAAAATGATCCATGTCCCTGGCAAACCCCTCTCTGGTCTGGATGCCCTCTCACATGGACCGGACCACCTTCCGGCCAACAAATCCGACAATGACGATGTCACCCTCCTTCCCAACTCTCTCTTTGTCAAGCTTATTGATATCTCCCTCAAGAATCACATCACCATCTACTCCCACAATAATCCTCTCTTCCTCAAGGTCCTCCAGGGTCTTAATGGTACCATTTCCCCCACCTTTCACTCCTGCCTCAGCAATTGGCAACTCCTCGATGATATCCTCAACTACAAAGAACACATCTATGTTCCCCCTGACACCACCCTCTGTTGCTCCATCTTGGAGTGCTGCCATGACCACACCACTACCGGTCACCCCGGCTTTCTCAAAACCCACCAACTTATCTCCACTGAGTTCTGGTGAACCAGTCTTGCCCACTTCATTCGCCAGTATGTTAAGGGTTGCACTACCTGCCAACAGAACAAAGCCAACACTCACCCAACCATCCCACCCCTCTTCCCCATTGTTTCCCACTCCACCCACCCCTTCCAGCAGATCTCTTGCAACCTCATCACCGTTCTCCTGGTCTCCTCCAGCTTTGATTCCCTTTTGGTTGTGGTTGACCATGGGCTTACTAAGGGGGTATTCCTATGCCCTACCAAGAAAACTGTCACTGCAGAAGGGATCACCTCCCTTTTCTTTCACAAAGTCTATCTTAGATTCAGACTCTACGAGAAAATCATCTGAGATAGAGACCCCTGCTTTGCCTCCACCTTTGCTAGACAACTTGAATACCTCCTTGGATATGATCTCTTTCTTTCTATGGCCTATCACCCACGGTCCGATGGAGAGATGGAATGAGTCAACCCAGAAGTTGAGACATACCTCCACATATTCTGTGGAAGTAACCCTATCTCCTGGGCTGATACCATTTCCCATGCAGAATTTGCCCATAACCATCACCTGCATTCAGTCATAGGAAAATCCCTGTTCTACCTCATAATGGGATTTGACCCAATTCCTCTTCCCATGGTAATCCCCACCTCAGACCTCCCTGCCATAGAAACCCACCTTAAATCCCTCTCCACCACCCGTAACGAAGCCCTTGCCTCTCACAAACTTGCCTGACAAGTCATGGCTTCCAGGAACTGGAAGAACTTTACCCCTTTCACTGAAAAAGATAAAGTTTGGCTTGAAGCCAAGAATCTATGCTGCACCAACACTCCCCCGAAGTTTGCACTGAAATGAGAAGGATTTTTTACCATTGTCAAGGTCCTATCTCCTATCACATACCAACTCTGCTTATCAAAGACCTGGAAAATACACCCAGTCTTCTATGCTTCCCTCCTATCGCCCTATTGTGAAAATGACATATATGGGAAGAACTTCCCCTCTCCACCACCTGACCTTATTGATGGAGAAGAAGAATACGAAATTGAGAAAATCCTTCGCCACCATGGATCAACAATATTCTGCACCTTCCTGATCTGATGAAAGGAATACTCAACCGAAGAAGACTCATCAGTTCCTGAGCAGAAACTGAAACATGCCAAGTCCACCATTGACAACTACAAAAGGCTCCACCCTTCCATCTTTTCCCCTCAGAAACCTTCACCCCAAAAGTCTTCTGCCCATGTAAAGTGTCTTACCTTGCTACCCCTTCCAATACCTCATCATTCCTCAACTCCACCATCAAAGACCCATGTACCCTGGTTACCCTCATGGTGGACTCACCCATCATCATCTCCAGCACTGCCATTTCTCCGGGATGGGACTACTCTGCTCCCCCTAGAGAAATCCTGGACATTCCAGTACTATCCCTTGACCCCCCTTACTGTCCTGTCATGTCCATCAACCTTCCGGACTTTGCCCACCCACTTCAGAGGGAACCTCTCAGCAAGGAGCAATCCCACTGGATGAATACCTTCCTCCTAGATTCACATCTTGCAACAGTACTTGATACCCATTGCAACATGGACTCCCCTCTCCTCTCTTTCTTCTTGGCCTTTATCCAAGTTGCTACATTGTTACCTATCTTTGACCACTGTTCCTCTGATGCCAATCAGGTGTTCTTTAATGCTAGGATAATTTCCATCTACCGTGGAGTATGTGACCACCTTCTTAATACCCTCTACCAACTTGGTGCTCTTCCCTTCTTGGAAGGTTTAGACCAATATATGCTAGCTTTACCCTGTACCAGACCCATAGTACCCCTCCCCACCTGCATCCATCAGGCTTTGCTGGTATCATTAGCCCAGATTCTCCCTCCACCTACTCCCATCCCCACTCCACTGTCCTTCACTGAAAGTGCTGTCATGGCACCTGAATCCCCAGAGGCCATGGAGGATGGAATCCCCTCTGCCTCTAGCTCCCTGAAGACCCTTGATGAGATTCTCACCCTTTAAACTGCTGAATAAGCCATGCAACCCTGCACTCGCATCCTCACCCATGACTCCCACATCCTCCCCTTGGAATATAGTGACCCTGGCTATGCCTCAGGCTGCTTTCAGTGCCATCACCCCACTCACTGGAAAGTCGACTGCCTGGACTACTGCTGCCTTTCTTGCAACACCCTGGCCCCTGGACATTTCTTTAGTGCATGGCCCTAACACACCCCTGCCCCTCATACTGTTCCTCTTGCCAAATGCATCAGTGGTGGGCCCACTATCATATTCATTACCCTGTGCTCCCCACCACACTTACCCCTGTCCATCAGGTCTTTGCAGTCCTCTCATCATTCTTCCAAGTCTGGGAACTCTTCCCACTCATCCCACCACAGGTCTTCTCATGGCTCTTATCACTCATTCCATGGTTCTTTCCACTCCAGTTATGCCTTGCTCTCAAACCACATCTCTGACAACCCCTACGATGATAGCATCTCCAATGGTTGTTGGGATGAAACTGCCTATGCAAATGTGACTGGGTCTCCCATCCTGTTTTAATCCTCAAATGGAGTTTTGGAAATAATGGGGGGTAATGTTATGATCGTTCATGTAAACCATTCTTTTTTTCTAAGTACCTAGCCAAGTCAAGGGTTTGACTCACCTCGGACCTTCTTTCTTTTCATCTGTGATGACCCCTTCGCCCAGTCCCTGTTCTATCTGCACCTGGTTCTCTTCTGACTCATTCCATTCTAACCCGGGTCATGACTCACTTACAGTCATTGCTTCCATCACCACCTCATTTGTACTATCAAATCCAGCCTTCTTCAACTGGCCCTTATGCAGTCTTGTACCTACCTACCTCATAGTGATACTCATGTACACTAAGCTAGAGTTACCAATCACTAGCTTAGTCCTCGCTCTGCTCATCCCTAAGTCCCTCCAAAGGTTCCCCTTTGGATAAAATCCTATGAAACCCTTGAATGGTCATTGGTCTCTTCATGAGCATCACCTGTCCAAATCCTAGAATCCTTAGACTTCAGCCTATAAGCTACACCATTGGTTGCGCTAGCCCCTACCCAGGTCAAAGCATAATAATCACAGTATATATTTCTGCTCTTATCTCTATAGTATTTCCTTATTCAACAATGTGCACCACAAAATCAATTCATTGCTATCACAAATTACCCACCACAGCAGTACTTTTGGCTTTACACTAGTTGACCCCATCAAAGATCTTAAGTGAAAAGATACTCAAGAAGCTGAGATAAAAAACATCAATTGTCACCCATTTGACTTGGTCCTTTCAACACATCTCCTATGACCTCATGATCAATCATCCTGAGGATTACAAAGGGAAGAATCCTTTGCTCTGCCCAAAAAAAATCATCACCACTAAAGATGTTGCCCCACTTTTCTTCCACAAAGTATACCTCCATTTTGGTCTTCATAAGAAGATCATCTACAATTGAGGTCCTCAATTCACCTCCATATTTGATCAAAAACTGGAACAGGGCTTCTTTGACTATGATCTCTGTTTATCTACCATTTATCACCCCCAGTCCACAAAGAAACCAAGTAAGTCAATCAGGAAATCAAAACTTGCCTCTATATCTTCTGTGGAAACAATTCCAGATCTTGGTCTGAAATAATTTCCCACACTGAATTTGTCCATAACCACCACCACCCCTACTCCATCACCAGAAAATTCCCATCTTTCTCATATAAGCTTTGAATCAAAACCTCTTCCCTCTATTCTACCTGAATTCAACATTTCAACTTGAAAATAAGACAGAAAATCCTCTGTGCTGCCTGGGATGAAAGCCCACAAAATTGCTTACCAGTCATGGCCAGAAAACCATTACTTTTTTTGATAATGAAGGTAAAGTGTGGCTAGAAGCTAAGAATTCAAAATGCTTCTTCACTCCTTTGAAGTTCACTTTCAAGCAAGATGAAATTACCAACACTCACTCAACAAGCACAAGAGATTTGAGGGTGAGAAAGTAATTGAGTACTAGTGCTCAAGTGAGATGATGGGAAATCTCCAAGAGGACAAGACTGGAAATGCCAGCCTGAGGGTTTACTGTATATAGTGTCTAGGTATTTACATGTATGTACAATACATCTGAAGATATCCTGTGCTACAATGGAGCATACATGATGAGGAGTAGGTGAGGTAGATGAGTCATACAAAGTTAGTACAAGTCATAAAATATGAGTCAGGGAGCAGAGATTAAGTACAGGTAGCTGTCCATGAGGCATCGCATGTGCTAGCTTTGTGTTTGATGAGTCATGGGAAGTTAAGTGGAGTTATATACTAAAAGGTAGTGTACATAAGGTATAACATGCTTTAGAGGTGTGTTGAGATGAGATACCTTGTTGCATGTGCAATGATCATGAGGCAGGATGTGACTCATAGGGGTGTGACTCATACTTGAGTGTATAGCCATACTTGGGTTATATATATGTAAATAGGGCTATGTATATGCAAAAGTGAATGTAGAAAGTCCAGGAAAATAATAGAAAATATAGGAAAAATAGGTACATGTACTGAGCATCCATGTTAAACACAAGAACCTGTTACCATTGTCAAGGTGCTATCTCCCATCATGTACCAACTCCACTGGAAAATATATCT
>QGOI01017448.1:0-10323 GCA_003313885.1 Boletus sp. MG55 | reverse complement strand
AAGTCGGATTTCTCAAAATTTGACTCTAGCTCCAACATTATACAGCTCTGTGGCTCAACATTCTTCAAGTCGTTGTATTCATGCCAAATAGCCACCTCTCATACATGTACACAAACTCTTCTTCAATTCATTTCAGCAATACTTTCATTCTGAAGAGGATAAGGTTTCCTTTTGACAGTGTACCATACTGACACACACCTTTTCAGAGCCCTCAGGTGCAGCAAAAACAATGCTTCTGGTTGCCATTCTAAGGCATTCTCCCTCTTCATCTATTTGTATGTGATGAAAATAGGATTCTCTAGCAATCAAACTTGATACAGCAGATGTTAGATTCCTTTCTGAAAAGAATACCAAGGAACTAACTTGGCCATGAGGCATACAGCATAAACTATTTGAGGAGATGGTCAACAAATAAAAAGGGTGAAGATTGTAATGAAAATTAGGACACCCACTGCCACTCATAGGGAAACACATGAGCAGATGTCCTGGATCAAGCCCAGCTGCTGACCACTGTTTTCTTTTGGTAAATCAATCTTGTGGAAATCTAAAGCAAATGCTTACAAGAGCTGCTGTAATCCCAGTAACTAGACTGTGACCAACATCTATTAGCAATATAGTTCCCTTGAAATTAATTATATATACCTGGTTATTAGCCCAGTCTGAATACAAAATTTTGTAAGCTTTTTGATCAACAAGCTCAATCTATATATTGATAAATTAGCTGCTTCAATCATGATCTAATCTGACATTACTTACCTCATGGACATAACAGGACCACTTTGTTTCAAAATATAATATATTGATCCAGCAATTGAAATATCTGCTAAGATAGAGAATCCTAGCCAAATAGGTATTGACCACTGTTAAAGTTAATCCACATAGAAAACAAATAGTAAAAATAAAACTTGCAGTTAAGACCACATGTTGTCTTTCTTGAAAACTAGCCATCATGCTAATGAATGATACACAGGAATAAATAGCCCAATCTATTCATTTTGAGATGAACCACTTACAAAGGTAACATAGAAATGAATCCAAAGGCTATCATGAAATCAATATAGCTTTTAACCAATGGTATATGATCTTACAGCCTTCAAGGATCAAAATGATGCACTAAGATAGGTTAGCAGCATTCACTAAACAATCACTGTAGGACTTCATACATACAAGCATCCATGAAATTCTTTTGTGAGCTGGATTGATTCCCACTGGGTGTATCATTAACTCCCATATATCTGAAATTAATTAATGAGATTTGCTACTCACAAAGGTAGATGCGACTGATAAAAAATGCATGGACAAGACACTCAGTTACTGTCTATAATTTACAAATTAGCCATTATATCAGTTTTTGAGGTTACTTATATTACACTTGTTCCAATATATATTGCCCATTCCCTACCAACAATATTCAAGCATTACATCAACCTTTCATTGAAGAACTGTTCACATACCATAAGCTATCCTTGATCAGCTCCACAGCCAGTGCAGAATTACCACTATGGGCAACAACAGTCATGTGACATGACAGTGCACTTTGCCGAAAGTTTCAGACAGATCATGGTTTAGACATTAGTCCACTTACAGATCTGAACCTTGTATCATCCTACTTTCATTAATTGATGCTTAGCCAATTGCACCAAGAAGACTAACCAGATAAGTATGACCTGTAGCCGAATCATGTCAACATCGATGCTCTCTACATGTATTGACATTACTCACAATACCCTTGATCCAAAGAGGGTCACGACTATGAATGGGTGCCTTCCAAAAGTATAGTCCGACTTGGCTAGTCAACACCACGAATATACTGGTTTGATGACTAAATCAGGCTTGAAACAAGAGGGGACATGAGACTCACACTATCGTCAGTGATAGACCTGCAGATATTGTTGGGAGACAATTCTTTAATTGCCCAGTGAGGGTGAATGATGGCAGCAGCCTGGCAGACATTGTGAGGCGGCGAACAAGCGGCGACAGCCCAGGGAGGATTTGCCAAGTGTAAAGAAAAGGATGCTCCTCGCACGGTTTATATATCCGCAGCTACCGCTCGGGCCCGTCCAGGCGGTACGCTCCATACCACGGTTATCAATGATTCAGTGTACTAGTTTGATGGATTGATCATGGGCGTTACTTGTAAGTTACCCGGTGACCCGACGGGTGTGCCAGATCCAAATAAGTATCTGACTGTGACTTTGTAACATAGGCTGGACCTCCACGATCAGCTGACGCAACTCTACTCCCTGCCGTCATCCCCAAAGCAGACTGAAAGAGTTCAAGGAAGACATTAGCTCCTAGTGATACCCTGAATGCCTCCAAAGAAACAAAATGTGCCATCGTCTTCCAAGGTGAAGGAGGATAAGGTGATCTCATCGCTCGCAGTTCGTATCTTGGACTAACTAATCAAGGTTCCTTGTGAAGACCTTTGGCTTGAAGAATGTGCGCAATTTCGTCTCAGCGAATCCACTGACATTGACGACGATGGTTTTCGCAGAAAAACAAGTCGGCCAAGGTCCAGAAACAAGTGAAACAGATCCAGGCGCAGGCTGCCGTGACGGGTAAATCTAGAGAAACACTCGCAAAGGAGAAGGAGAAAGAGCTACAAGCTAAGGCCAAGTTGGAGGAGGAGAAACGCAAGAAAGAGGAAGCTGCGCTGTTTAAGCCTGTGCAGGCACAGAAAGTACCCTTCGGTGTTGATCCCAAGACCATTCTTTGTGTGTTTTACAAGGCAGGGACCTGTGACAAGGGTAGCAAGTGCAAATTTAGTCATGATCTCAATGTTGGCCGGAAGGTGGAGAAGAAGAACCTCTACGAAGACAATAGGGAGGAGCAGATGACAGGTTCGTAGAGACATGTCTATTTCCGTTACCGATACTAACGTGTATCGAAACAAACGTCACAGACACTATGGAGAACTGGGACGAGGCGAAATTACGGAGTGTAGTGTCGTCGAAGCACGGTAATCCACGAACCACGACAGACGTGCGTGATAATGGCCTTCACTATGCTTTACTCATGGATGTGTATAGATTGTTTGTAAATACTTCATCGATGCCATCGAAACGAAGAAGTATGCAATCTTTCTCAGCACTGACTCTACCCTGATCTCACCGTTTTGTAGGTTTGGATGGTTTTGGGAATGCCCGAACGGTGGAGAGAAGTGCCAGTACCGGCATGCATTACCACCCGGCTTCGTCCTAAAGTCTGAGAGAAAGGCTGCGGAGGAGGCTGCAAAAGCCAACGTGATATCCCTCGAGGAGTTCCTGGAGACAGAGGTAGACTTCCACGTCCCATGCAGTTCCAAATTGCTCATTCTGTTTTAGCGGCACAAACTAGGCTCCAATCTCACCCCAGTTACTCCCGAAACTTTTGCTGTTTGGAAGAAGACACGAATGGACAAGAAGGAGGCAGAGACGGAGGCATTGCACAAAGCCAAGGAAACGCAACATGCAGCCGGCAAGATCACAGGCATGAGCGGTAGAGACTTGGTAAGTCTTAGTTTGGCTTCCCATGGCTTCGTTGACCCGTTGACCTGGGATCAGTTCCAATACAACCCAGAATGGTTCGAAGATCAAGATGATGGAGATGGGTCAGATGACTTTGATCTCACTAAATACAGGCGCGATGAGGAGGAAGTATACGCGGAGCTTAGACAGACGGAACAAGATATCAGTGATCTGCATTTGTATGAGGACGACGATGCGAATGAGGACGATACCTCAGGAGGTGGGTCTACGTCTACCTGAGGTAACGAGTAGTTCACCCTCTTTTATACACTTTTCTTTCATACAAATACATCCTACACTTTGTCGTCGACATGCATGGACTCGTAAATTCATCTCGAGGCCTTTAGTCGCCCGTAGTTTCGTAATGTGCTTCGTGTGACTCAGTGGTACTCTTCAACTTGAAGCTCCTCTTGCCGTGACCTGCGCGTGTCGAACAATTCAGTCGACCTTTACCTTCTTTCTCTGTCTCTTTCTACTTAGTACGAACACAAAAGTTGTATCGCTTGCACGCTCTAAGTCATGTCTCGTCTTCCCCAGGCCTCCTCTTCCAGACCGACGGTCAAAACTGCTTTGGTTCCTCCGACTTCTCGTTCTCGAGCGCCGTCCCCGTCCAAGCCATCCGCTAGTGCCGTAGCATCCCCCCCGACCCCTCGTGTCCGCACAAAGTCGATCCCGAAGTCACCTTCCAAATCGTTTCGCCGGCCTCCACCAGAAGAAGATATCCCAATTCCCAAAACACCTCTTACCGTCAAAGAGGCCATTGCACTCAAACGTGCAGAGGCTAAAAAGGTAGCTGCTAGACCCATCTTCGGCGGCGGTGCTGGCTTCGATAGCTTCGACACCTTGGAAGATGCTTTTCCCGGCAGTCCGACCAAGCAAGGGGCGGACGAGAATGCTGATCTCGGTCGGTGGTCCGTGAAAGAAATCATCGAGCGTGCGCGCAGCACAGGTCTGGACGTTAGCGTTCTCCTCCACCTGGAAAGCTTACCTGACCAGATTCCTATGACAGGTTCCATCAATTTTGCCTCGCGTTCGTTGCCATGCCTGCCATCTGCATTGTTTGAGATCCATTTGGGAGTAAAGCCTAATGCGCTGAAGTCAGTTCCTGAGGAACCCCCAATAGGTTCCTCGGATAACACAGAAAAACGACCTGGACAACGTGGAGGTCCTGCCTGGTTTGAAGCACAGGACCTACATGTGCTGAAAGCATGGAATAACGAGATCGTAGAGATCCAGCATGAGATCTCGCTTTTTGGGTCGCTCAAGACCGTCGATGTACGTCTGTTCTGCTTGTTATCGATGCATTTTTGCTAATTACCACGGAAGCTACATCAAAACAAGATCTGCGCTCTACCCGACACTTTTGCTGACTTGACAGCCCTTACTAGCCTAGATCTCTCACATAACTCGTTATTATCGCTCCCTATTAATATCTTCGCACTCCCCGCACTCTCCACCTTAGATCTGTCGCATAATGCTCTTGTCGCCTTGCCATTTGGTGAACCGTTTTCAAGGTCTTCCCGTCGATCGCGAACAGATACTTATAGCTCCGGAGGATTCTTTGGCCCAGTCATCACCCGTGCCAATGTGCCATTGCCACGCCTTCTGTCGCTAGACGTGTCTTTCAACAAGCTGACCGCTTCTACCATCGACCACAAGAATCTCCCCTCTGGCTTATCCAAGGTCAACTTCTCCTCGAATCCTATCGCTTCAGAGAACTCTGATACTTCGGCCCTCATACGCGCGCTTGGGGCCCTTAGTCGGTTAAAAGAACTTCACCTAGCAAAGGCGGACATCGGGGACGATGCCTTCCCGCCTACTCTCCTCACTGACGTTTCTCGGAGTTTTCCTTCATTGCGCATTCTGGATCTCGAGGAGACGCGTGCAAACGCTGAAGCTGTAACGTTGGCATTTTCTGGCTTGGAACAGTCACTTGTGTTTGATATGACGGCGGACGAACCACCAGAAGGCACTCTTAGGATAACTGTCGGGAAGAAGGTTTTGAAGGAAGCTTGGGAGATCGAAGCTGAGCGCAGGGCGACTCGACACCGGAGCGGAAGGTCCGTGGCAAACGGAGGTCCAACAACAGACATCGCGGATCGTCCCTCTCACGAAGCGCGGGCAAAGGAAGCATGGGAGATCGAAGCAGAACAGGGCTTGCTGACCGAGGGCGGTCGGAGACGTGCAAGAGCGGCTGCGGCGGCTGCCGAATCTTTGGCCGCGACGGCGAGTGCGCCGTCCTCGGAAGGAAAACGAAGTTCAGTCACTGGTATCGGTCATCCAAGCTCCTCACCCCCACCGCAAGGTATCCCAATGTCGACATTCAACTTGACCAATCCTCAGTACTACCGCGCGGCTACCCAGACGCTCACCCTCCCCGCTTCAGCGCTTCCTGCGAGGTCACACGCGAGGTCCTTTTCTCTCGCTACGTCGGCTTTGAATGCACACGCCACCTCGGGAAAAACGGATATCGCTTTGCCTACGCCGAGTATTCCCATCGCGGCCATATCTTCACAGTCCTTTGCACAAACGCTCACGATCCTCGTTCTCAGCAATAGGAAGCTGGACCTGTCCGTCTCGTTGCCTGCTTGCCGACCTGAAATGGACGCCGAGCTGATACCAAACCTGGAAGAACTCGTCTTGGACGGATGCGGTTTCAGCGACAACGTCGTGGTGACACGCCAAGTCGAGGGGCTCGCGACCCCGATCAAATCGAACGAACCGCTTTTGCCGCTGCTGACACGGCTGTTCCCTAAGCTGAGGACGCTGGACGTGTCGTACAACGCGCTGACGTCCGCCGCGCTCCAAAAAGACGTCTTGATCGGCCTCATCATGGCGCCGGCGCAAGACACTGCGGGTCGTACGGGACTGAGGCACCTCCGGCTTCGCGGGAACCACATCACCACGCTCGACGGCTTCCAGGAGGTGGCAGAGATCTTCAAGGGTCATCGCGCCGTGCCCGATTGGAAGCTCGAGGAATTAGACTTGCGAGACAACGAGATCGCCAAGCTGCCGCCGGAACTCGGCTTGTTACCCCTCGAGGTCTTTTTGGTGGACGGGAACGTGTAAGTGGGCTCTTTGTCGCTTCATGTCGCATCACCGTGGGCTTATTCGCGTTCCAAAGTTTCCGAATTCCTCAGAGGAGGATCTGGGAGCGTGAAGGGACCAAGGGCCTACTGAGCTGGTTGCGCGGGCGCATGGAATAAAGTACGCGCTGGCCCGTCAGGCTTGCCATGTACTAGCCTACAGCTAGCTTGACGAAGCGTAATATTACTGGATCAAGTGGATTTATCAAACCTGGAGAGACTGGGAACACGAGTCTAGAGACTCGGACCGACATGGTGACAAGTTCAATATGATGTATCTAGTACGTATGTATCTAACGGATGTAAGTATTCATGGTTCTCAAGACCCGGGTGCAAAGAGGTCATCCGACTGCGCCTACTAGTTCATGATTCGCAGATTCTGACCGTCCGAACACGGGGCTTGACGCTGAAACCTCGAGTGCGCACTCAAAGTACTTTTTTCACAACGGACAAAGAAAGTGGACTCCAGGGTCGTATTCACGTCAAGGACGTGTTCAGCGCACATGTTGGCTCGCGCTGTCCGATACAAGGTCCGACGCCGACTGTTGAATCCACATGTCGTGGTACAATCCACCCAGACGCAACAGTTCCTCGTGCGTGCCTTGCTCGACGACTTGGCCTTCCTTGAGAACGATGATCAGGTCTGTGCGGTGCCAACGTCGAAGTTTCCTCTGATATCAGCGCTTCGCGAGGACTCTACGACCGAAATAGACTCGCCTGATTCGACCACGGTACGTAGTCTGTGTGCGATGAATATGCTCGTCCGTCCGCTGTGCAACAGCGTGCTATCGATGCTCTTCGTGATCTCCGCCTCCGTGTGTGCATCGAGGGCGGACGTCTGAGCGAGACGTACCGTCAGCAACGACATAGGGTTCGCAAAACTTGGATCATCGTGCTCACCGCTTCGTCGAAAAACAATATCGGCGGGTCTTTCAACAAGACGCGCGCGATCGCTAGCCGTTGCTTCTCGCCTCCCGAAATCATCAGTCCTCGCTCACCAACGGTCGTCCGATACCCGTCTGGCAGGCTCATGATGGTGTCGTGTATGCTGGCCTTGATGGCAACTGCTCTCACTTCGTCGTCCGTCGCATCGAGGCGTCCGTACCGCACGTTGTGCATGATGTCCGAGTGGAAAAGAGGCGTGTCCTGGGGAACGACGCCTACTGCCCTACGGAGGCTCTCCACTTGTACGTCTTGAATGTCTTGGTCGTCAATGAAGATGCGACCAGAGGATGGATCGTAGAATCTGAATAAAAGCCGGAAAACGGTGGACTTGCCACACCCCGAGGGTCCAACGATGGCTATCTTCTTGCCAGCTGGAATGGTGAACGAGAGATCGCGGAATATAGGCCGGTCGGGGTGATACCCAAAATTGACGTTTTCGAAGCGGATGGAGCCGCCCTTGAGCGCCAAAGGTCGCGCCTCAGACTTGTCCTACGTAACGATCAGATACGAGTTCCGGGGTATCGTCGAGATACCTACCTTGACTGGTGCATTCTCGGTTTGGAGAGTGAACAGTACCTCCATATCCAGCAAATTCTGTCGTAGCTCACGGTATATGCTACCCAAAAAGTTGAGGGGAAGAGATAATTGGAATATCAACTGATTGACCATGACGAGATCACCGACTGTCATCGTCCCTGGATATCGTTTCATCAAGCTCACTGGACGACTCTCCTGACGACATTCTCACCATTCAGAACCCCCTGGGCAGCCAAAAACATGGTCGCTGTCAACGCCGTGGAGAATATCACGTTTTGGCCCGAATTGAGGTATGCCAAGGAAGTCGTGATCAAGACGGACGATTTCTCGTACTGTTTCAGATGGGCATCATATTGCGCAATCTCGAACTTCTCGTTGTTGAAATGCTGCGGAACGGATCGTAAGGGGATCGAGGAGAAACGAATAGAGGTACAGACCTTGACTGCCTCGTAGTTGATGAGAGAATCGACAGCCGACGAGGCAGCCATATTGTCGGCCTTGTTCGCATTGCGTCGAAACTGCGTTCTACCAATCGTGTGAGAGAGTTTGGCAAGAACGCGCACACGAGGTTCGCGCTGACCTCCAGGAAGTGGTTCGGACGGTAAACCAGGTATATGCGGCGAGGGTGGTTGCCGTTATCGCGGCAAAGTCCCAGCCGAATTTATACGTCTAGGACACAGTCTGTGAAGATGCCGATGAAGAAGAGACCCACACCTACGAGGATGCCGCACACCATGGATACCTCCAAGGCGGTAGGGACGATACGGAACAGGATAGCCTGTAGCATGAATGTGATACCCCTGTTGACCCATCAGGGGAAAAGCGGGGATGGAGAAGGGCGTAACCATACTTTGTTCCGCGATCGATGGCGCGGGTGAGTCCGCCGGTTTGTCGGGCGAGATGAAACTTGAGGTTGAGGTTGAGCAGGTGCTCAAACGTCTCGCGAGATACCTTGCGTATGGCACGCTGGCCGATGTTGGCAAAGACTGCATTCAACAGTTCACCGAACACGGTGGCTCCGATGCGGGCGGCGCCGTCTGGGGAGGAAGTGAGATGGGGTATGTGAGGAACGGTGGGTACGCACAACCGAGGATGAGAGAGCCAGCGACGACCCATACGGTCGAAGTAGCCGAGACGTCGAGATTGAGAGCGTCGATGACGTCCTTGAATAACTGTGGGACTTGTACGTTCAAGACCTCGAGAGATCACGATGAATGCGAATCGCGGACGAGGTGGAGAAGGCAAGGTACCTTTCCGCTGATCAGGAGGGCGAAGCCGATGACGACACGGAAGCGGGTGTTCCAGTCGTGTTTCGGCCACACGTTGCCAATGAGCTTGCGCACGACGAGCCAGTCCTTGCGGCGCTGCTCTTTGGCCGTCACGTGTTCGGAGGCAGGTTTGTTGTGGAGGCGCGGAGTGGTGGAGAAGTGGAGTGCGAGCGGCGCGGAGGGGCGAGGGCGGTGGAGGCAGAGCAGGGACTGCCTCTGGAGAGTGGCATTTGGAGAGAGAAAAACAGCTCGCGACAGTGCAGCACGACGGCACACACCCGCCAACATGGAAGGTGGTCGACTGCAGGAAATCAAGATAAATAGTCGCCGGATGGCTCCTTTTCCGGTAACACATCGTATACATTCCACCAGGAAATGGGGCAACAAACTACAGCTAGGCAAGCGCTAAATAACAACTCGACAAGTCATAATGTGTACGGATACAACAAACGTCTCGTCATATCATGAACAACAAACAGCGTAAAATGCACAGCTAAACGTGCCAATGATGTCAGCTACAATCATGTAGTAGTAGTACAGAGAGGCGATACAGCCCGCAGTGCCAGCAAAGAGTTAATGGGCAGGAGATCGAAACAGAATATCCGCATATGGTGCTTAAGTTGTCGTCCAACGAGTGTGGGTGTGTGTCCTGAAATACAACAGGACCGTGGTCGCAGGTGGGAAATGATACTTCACTGGGCGAGACAAACCGTGTATTCATGCCCATGCATTGCAGCCCCACCACCGCTTGTCCGCCCCTCTGACGGTCCATTCTGAAACACTGTCCGTCGTGGCGACGTATATCAGCCCGCCCTGAGGATCAAAGCACGTTCCCGCGATATCTAGATCGGGGTTCTGTATTGGCTCCACAGGATTGGCGCGTGTGGTCGTTCGGCGGCTGAGATGAGGAGAATGGCGTACATTCGAGTACCGCGCAAGGGCGGTGCTTCGAGATGGTGAGGGAGACGCCTGCAGTGGAAG
>QGOI01017439.1:0-26507 GCA_003313885.1 Boletus sp. MG55 | reverse complement strand
CTCATCTGCTTCCGTGTTATCTTTTTCTCCAGCAACACCCGACTGAACTGCACCCTGGATACCAGCAGCACGGGCCCTCTTAACGCTCTCTACAGTGGCTGCTGCCCTCCCGACAATCGACCACTGCAACCCGAACTTCTGCGACCCAGTCGGTTTGTCATCTCGGCGAAAGAGGTCGTCGACCGACTCGAGCGTAAGTCCCGCCGTCTCAGGATAGAACGCCCAGACGATGTACGCATTGATAAAGTTGAATACCGCGAAAATGATATATGTTTTGTACCCAATGTTGCGTATCGCCGGCGGTGTGATCTGGACGACCTGCGATGAATGGGCCTGAATCAGCACCGCTCTGACGTTCAAAGGGGTATCATGGAAACGAACCACAAAGTTTCCTAGGAAATCAGCAGCGGCTGCGAGCGCAGCACCCTTTGCACGAAGTTTCAGAGGCAGGATCTCGGGGGGATAAATCCAAACGGTCGCCATCCAACCTACGTGTACATATCAGAAACAGTCACAAAGATAAACAGTATAATGACCGACCCCAAGTGAAGCACGCTTCATATACAAATATCAAGAAGACAGCGCCAATGCTCGCCCGCGATGTGTTCAGCTTGACGCAGATGGCTTCCAGGACGAGAACGAGACACTGTCCGTATGCCATTGAAATCCACAGCTTGCGACGCCCGACGCGATCGATAGTGTACCACTACATATAGGCAGTACGTTGCGTTAGGAGACAGAGATACAGACACCCATATGCTTACGGTAACAAACGAAGCAATGATATACCAGACTTGAAGGAAACAGCCTAGAAAAAGAGAGCGTTCTTGTGACATGCCTAGACTCTGTTGGAATAATGTTGGTGCATAGTATGTGACGATGTTGATGCCTGCGGGACGACTTCGAACACTGTTATCGCATATTGTTGCATAGACGTACCTGTCATCTGTTGCATAAACTGGATGCCGAGAGCAAGGTAGAAACGCTTATTTCCCCGAATGCCATGGTCTTTGAAAAGGTCCGACCAAGAGCCTTCCTCCTTCGCCTCGACAGAAATTGCGTCCAGGATTTCCGCACGCTCACGTTGAACCACAGGATGATCAGACGAAACACCTCGCAATTTTGCAAGGACGGCGGTGCCCCGATTGGGTGTAGGGTCGTGCTGCATGAGCCAACGTGGTGTTTCTGGAAGCCAGATCGTGATGACGATGACGTAGATGGCGAAGATACACTGAAAAAGAAGGGGAAAGCGCCACTGGGCTGAGCTGCTGTGGAAATAGAATCCGTAGTTCATCCAGTATGCAAGCATGAGCCCGCCGAGCATGCTCGTTAGTTGGCAGCAGACTAGCCAACCACGGTGCTCTGGTAACGTTATCTCGCTCTGGTATACAGGGGTCACTTACGAGGCAGATAGGGTAAATGGCTTGAGCTAGGCGCGAAACCCCAGTTGCAACTTACCCGATGTAATGTAGCCAATCCCTGGGGGAAGACGCTGAGCCGGCTCTCTCAAAATGCAAATGAGAACATACCAATGCCAGTGATAATCCGCGCCACCATCATTTGGATGCGTTCGAATGCGGAGCCCATGAGCACCGAGCCTATGATGAGGATAATTGCCCCAAGCATAAGTGTTTGTTTTCGACCCAGACGTTCAGAACTGCTTGCGGCTGCGATGGCACCAACGACGGCGCCGATATCATAAAGAGAGGTGATTGTACCAATCATAACGGTACTCGGATTACCCATCTGCATGAGCCACGGCTGAGAGATTATAACACCAGACATAACCCCTTGATCATAGCCAAAGAGCCAGAATCCGAAGCTACAGACGGAGGTGATCGCGGCAACGAGGGGAGTGCCCCTGAGGCTCGGATGTCCTACCTTGTCCATGTCAAAGTAATGGGGATTGTAGGGTATGTAGGCGAGTAAGAGAGTGAGGGCGGTGAACGAATTTGTAGCGAGTCAAATCACCGCCTGACGTACCGTTTGTTCTCAGTACCCATCCAAAAATAATCGGATGGAGTGCCGTGATGCTCAACTCGACGCTTCCCGTGCGGAGGTACAACGAGTTGACTTTGAGTAGCCGATGGGTCACATGAACCCCTGCCCGCTTGTTTTGACGAGAAGGGATGAACAAGTTCACTCGAAGTGCTTAGTATACTGTGGGCCCACCAGCGTACCACTAGCGTACCCCACACACAACCTGGAATAATCGACAGGCATAAAGGAAGTTGTTTCTGCTGAGACTCACCATCAGAATCAGCCACGTCTCCGTGCTCTGGGGAGTTGAGCTTCGCCCGGTCCGGGATCTACACACCGCGACCGTATCATGCAAGTATGAATACACGCGCACCTTTTGCCTTGTATAGGACTGTCACAGGGCGCGTCCGTGAGAGGGGAGGATGATGTCGTTCGCAGTCAGAAAATGCCGGATAGACCAGGGTCCCGCCGGGCCGTACTAGTTTTTCCATCTCAAACAGAAAGGATAAGAACAACTCCAATAATCAAGTAGCACAGATTCGCCGAACGTCAACAACCAATAACAAGCGCTTGATTTGACGTGTATGAAGTTATGTAAATGAAGTTCGAGACTGGTAAAAAGGTGTCACGTGTAGTAGGCCAGAGATGAAAGTCAACCTTTCAAGTTTCAAAAGGGAATACATATCCGGTGAGTGGGGATTCAAATGGGCAAGTAACCATGTAGTACTTCGACGGAAAGAACGGGCATTGTCTATATCTCTTTCTAGCCGCATCAAATCACGAGCCAGGTACTGAAACCGCCGAGCCCCACATTCCTTAGATCAGCGAGGTCGGGTTTGTCCATGTTACACGCTTCAAGTGTCTGCATCGGCAAGCGCAGCTGCTGTTGAGAAAAACAGCAGTTGAGCTGCAGCCTGAGGGAAGAGATGACTGAGTTACTTCGGGGATACCTACTAAACGAACATTCTGACACCAACAAGAATGATCCTCAGCGAAGCGAAAGCCGCCATGAATGATGTGACAACAGTTGATAGAATACGTATCATGATCTACCTAAAAAGCATTTCGCTTTGATGCTGTGTACCATCTGTCCAAAGATGATGGTCGTTAAATGCGAGCACGCAGGACAGGCAACTCCATGGCAGGTTCCGGCTCTAGCTGCGACGTGCGCACTGGGAGAACAGAAAAAGGCCGAGTACGAGGCAGCTGTTCTAGCGAAGTAGAGGTTGTCGAACAGATAGACCGCGAACGCAAGTCACCAATGGGGGGTATGTAACTGAAGTCCAAGTGTTGGTTATTGGGGGGTAAGTACGGAGCCTGGGATGACAGTGGAGCGCCAGGCCGCTTATATTGCACGTTTGGAGCGGCCAGAGTGGAGAGTTCGTACCCTTCTTCTGCGAAAGGAGTCTCGGTGGCAGATATCTTGTGTGCGCGAGCCACTTGAAGGTCATCCATTTCATGGTCCTCGCTCGCGCTTGCCTTCGAGCTTAATGATTCCAGAGACATACGTGCCGGGAGTGAAAGGATGATATTCCGTGCGGTAATGAAGGAGGATGCGACGGGAAACGAGCCAAGTGTTGGTTCGACGGGGGACTGCAAAGGTTTGTCCGTACCCCCACCGCGGGTAGGCTTGCATCTGGCGGGAAGAGTATCCCCACGGGGAATTAAAAGCTCGGTACGGAGATGAATCGGGTCAGATGGCCACAATTGGTTGGTGCGACGGATGGCAGCGATAGAAACGCGATAGCGGAGGGCGACGCTAGCAAAAGAGTCATTGGGACCGACCTGTAATCGAATAAAAGAATGAGCTATATGAAGGTGGCACGATGGAATAGACGAACGGGGTGTCTGATGATATCGTCGCCGCCCTGCGGGGCCTCACCAGCGGGAGCCAGGTCTTCCTCCTCAGCGGCTACATCAGCGGACAGTCCGTCCAAGCTCAGCAGACACGTTCACCTAGGTCACGTCTCACCTTGACTGCCAATCACGATCACTGATGGTATACTCGGCGTACTACAGCGACGGGCTGGTGAAATGGATCGGCTACGAAGAGGATGGTGCTCAGACGAGGAGTCGAATATCGGGGAGAGAAGGGTATCATGAATGTTACTCGACGATACCGTGGAGCTATCGTCTGCAAACGGGTTTGTGACGAGTAACTGATTGCACTCGTCGGCGAGCTTGAGCATCCAGACCACATTAGAAGAGTAGAATCCAGGATGGTCTTCTTACTGACTTCCCCGGCTGCGTAACATCCTGCTTACATAAGGAATACTCACACTGGAGCACAGGCTCGTAGTCCAACTTGAAGACGGTGATCTTATCAACATGCCCCACGCAGATTCGTCGCTTGTCCCCTCAGAGATCACTTCAAAGGCAGAATTTTGGATCCTCGTTCGTGACCAATTACAGCACTTGCTGGCAGACCAAAGACATTGGGTATGACGTCGTGCTCGCTGCGTATATAAGGTGGACACCAACGGCATTTTCAGGTGACGAACTTGGCCAACGCATCTTCTCTGATATACAATGCCCTCCTCGCTTTTAAACCTCATTTTGGAAACGGCGATCGCGCTGTGAACTGGTGTGGTGAGCAGCATTGACAATCTCTGTTCGTTCTGGTCGCACTTCTCTGCGAGTCCCTGACCGCGATCGCGTCTCCACCCATCTACTCAACCGGATGTATTTCCATCGATGCAACTCGACGCACCTAAAGCAGTCTAGACCGTGGAGCTCCACTTTCTGACAACGTGATTGCAGGATTCTACCTCATATCGTCCCTCCTCCCTCCTCCCTGTTTCGCTGGGGTACCTTCAAGAAATCAAAGCACCGCCACGACAAACGAAAACACGCTCTTTCTGGGGCCGTTCTGTGGAAAGCCTGCTTGTCAGTTTATCAACGTCTCTCCAGACCGCGCCCGGGGCGTGTGTGCAGGTGCATTCCTTCAACAAAAAGCCATGATCGTCCCCAATGTGGACGACTTTCCCGGCCATATCGCCTGTGATGGAGAGACCAAAAGTGAGATCGTCTGTCCCCTGATTTTACAGAACGGAGATAATCAGGTGGTATTGGGGGTTCTGGATCTGGATTGCCTCGCGTTGGGTGGGTTCGATGAACAAGACAAACTTGGATTGGAAGCCATCGCCCATCTGATTGTGGGGAGATGCGATTGGTAACAACTGAACTAGTAATCTACTATATTTTTTGAAGATACGCATCGCTTTGGATGAGAAAGTCTGAAGAACGCGATGGAAATGTTGCTATTTCTGCTGCTGCTGCCACACCAAAAACTTCTCGTGCAATTTCTTCTGATCAGTCCACTGTTTCAATAGCTTTTTTTCCTGGCTTTTACTCAGTGTTCTGCCCTCACCATCAGCCGTAGGAATTCCTTGTTCATTCCATTGGCTATATGTGCCCTCAGGGACGTTTGGCGGTTTGAATAACTCTTCGGGCGCCGTACGCCCCTTTTCCAGTTTCTTCAGGCGTTCATCTTGTCCGACTTGTGCCAATGCCGCTTTTCTGGCTCTCTGAGCCTCGAGCTTCTGCCGCTTCTCGTCACGGGCCTTGATCAATTCCGGCGGAGGAACCAGTTTGACGAGAGCTTTACCATCTAAGGAGATACTTTAACATGAGTACGACAGGAAAAAAGGGAGGAGATCAAAACGAGATACCTTCTTGGTCGTCTAGTGCCACACCCAACGGAACCAAGTCTTCGTCGCGAAGTCGATCACAAAGTTTCAATATCTCCTTCAAGGAATCGTCTCCCTTGGCAATGGCCAATTGTCGGACGCCATCCCTAAAAGAGGACAGTGCACGAAGATACGGAAGTAGCAGCTCTTCTCGCTAGCACAGACGCGCCTGAGACAGAGATTCCATGAAAGCATGAATGCTTACGTTGGCAGTATTCGCATCGCTTATCGTTTCTTGCCCCCAACCTAGTTCGAACTTCTCCCCTTCCCCGAGGCCAAACATCCGTAGCATACCACCTACCCATCGGGCCGATTGCTCAATCAAGGCAACGTTTATGGACTTTTCGCGGGTGTTGATGTACACATTCGTGCGCGAGATCAAATCGCGCAGTATTTTAAGAGCCTCCGGGGTATTGAAGGAGTCGCAAAGTGCGGAACGGAACGCCAGCTTGCTCTCATTAAGCCTGAAAAGTATTCGTGTGTAAGACGTGATAAGACAGAACTGGGGACCTTGGTTACCCATTCGTGAGTTCCTGTTCGGGCTCTTCGTAATGATGATATCCATCCGATTTCCCCTCGTTTGCCAACAACAGGGCTTTCACTGTCACGAAGAAGTTCTACAGAGAAACGTCAGATATACATACTTGTACGGTATTGCGACGCGCACGTTGAAAGTAGTCTCGATCGTTTTTACTTCACCTGTCATGAGAGATTCGGAAAAATCCACTTTGGCATTCCATAATTGCGACAAGAATGCTAGGCGAAGCTGACGGGGGGTAAACCGTTGTAGGATGTCCTGATTTCGAATTATACATCAATACACGGTTTAGGCAGCAAAAACACCTCAAGCCTCACACCAATAGTAATGAAGTTCTTCAACGATTTGCTCATCTTAAGGCCTTCGATGTGCAGGTGGCCCGTGTGGATGAAATAGCTGACCCACGCGTTGCACTCATGGTATGCCTATGCGACTTAAGAAAAACTGAACGTCTCGGACCGCGGAGTTACTGTCTCACCTCGGACTGTGCCATCTCGTTATCGTGGTGTGGAAATGCGAGATCAATGCCACCCGAATGTATGTCCATGTTGTCGCCAAAAATTGCACTGGCCATCACCGAACATTCGATGTGCCAACCTGGACGACCCGGACCCCACGGTGACGGCCACGAGGGTTCCCCTGACTTTGATGCTTTCCACAAAGCGAAATCTGATGCGGAACGTTTGCCGGTAGTGATCGAGAGTGCACCTGTGTGCATATAGATGACATTCTAGGGCTCTAGTCAAACTTTTCAAGGACCAACCTTCTCCTTCCGCAAGTAATTCTCTATTTCCTTTGCTCCAAGGCTCTAACTTCGCATAAGTATGGTTTTCGGAGGAATCGAAGGCGACCGTGTCAAAATACACGCTGCCTTCATGCTCATAGGCATAACCATTTTCCATGATACCTTTGACGAATTCTACGATTTCTGGAACATACTCTGTCACGCGTGTCAACGTGTCAGGTCTACGAACCCGCAAGCGATCCATATCCTGGAAAAACTGATCCTCCCAGAAAGCGGCCAGCGCGCGAAAAATAGACGGATCAGTCACCCCGTCTTTCAACTACGCGGATTAATCAGCTTTGCGTAACGATTTAGTGAAAACTCATCACCTCTTTGTCCAGCGATGCTGATAATATATCCCGAGACTCGTCTAATAGATTTAAGGCAAATTCTCTATCTGTGTGAGCTTGCCGAGCAGCTGACAGTGCTGAAGCTGTACGAATCTGTGACGCATAGTCAGATGATTGTTGCGGAGAAAGGGAAATAACCGACAGCAGTGCCAAGATGCATCTCAAACTTTTCATCCCGTTTCAAGCACTCAGCTTTTTGAACTTTGTCGTCTCGAAGAGCTTCGATTTGTGGCCACAACGCATGTATGTTTTCGGTAGTCGGTTTGATGCTGTCCGGTAGGCCTTTGGATAATTTGTCCAAGACATGTGACTGCCAGGCGACTTGCACTTTGGCGACAAGGTCAGGAGTGAGCGAAGACGTTTGAGTGCGGAAATTCTCGAAAAGATGATTTTGACGTGCTCGTAAGATAATCTTCACCACGCATGAGGAACGCGAATAGTAAGAAAACGCGAGAGAGACCTACCTTGTCATCGATGTCGGTGATGTTCATGACAAAATGGACATCATAGCCAAAATAATCTGAAATGATCCTGCGCAGAATGTCTTGGGTGAGATAGTTTCTTCAGAACAACCATTGTTAGGACAAAGATCACTGTGACTCGATCGAACACAGCCAACCTCGCATGACCCATGTGAGAGGCGTCGTATACCGTAGGTCCGCAATTGTACCATTTGACGAGTCGACCATTTCTCGGGGTGAACTCTGTCTGTGCGGAAGTGAACGCAGTCGGATATCAACGGATGATCAGACCCATACCTTAGTTTTGGTCAAGGAATTGTACACCTTCAAGACAGGCTCTTCCATCTGGCGAATCGGGACATTCCAAGCTGGCTGCTGAACGGACATGGCTACTAATTTCTGGCAAGTAGAGCCTAAGCGCCTTGAGGAATATATGCGATAATGAACGAGCGGGCCAGAATTGACTCGCTGCCAGATCATAAATCGAAATAGAAATAGCCAAGTTGTCTGATGGTCGCTGACGTAATAACTCATCTCGCTCGAGGGGTCACAATTACTTAATTAGGACCCCTCTAGCACCACTCTCTTCGAATTAACCTCCATCAAAAAATTCTTTTCAGTATGCAGGTATGGCATAGTAAGGTCTTCCGAACAATTATCGTTTATTGTTACTGTTAGCCCCAGCGTCAACTCATTAATTCCTCAGGTATGCACGAATCCAAAATATCCTATTTCGCGCGGAACCAAACGTTTCGGGTTTAATGCTTACAGTAAAGCCAACTGAACTGTTATCGATCCAGATCGATAGCAATGTGTGGTGTGAAATCATGCTCGGCCCATGAGTATTCCCATACGAGAGCACAGGACTCGATATACCCAAACATGCACAGGGGGACCCAATTGAATGTCGCTACCGTCACGAGAACACACCCAGATTGGTGTCATTGGATAGTCGATCCTCTTTTGAACATTCGTATTGTCCCCGCGGCCTTGACAGATTAAATGAATGGTTTCCTTCTGAAGGCGTTTAGCTCCAATTTGCGTTAGTGTGTTGCGGGATTACTGCAATGTTTCGCAACGTCGCCGCCCACCCTCAGGCTTCCAGTTGTGTAGCGAATAATTACAAAAGTAACGCCTGAATCCATGCGAAAGCCGCCTCAGCGGGGCCCTAAATACCTACCTGCTGCGATCTCTTGGTCACTGATGATGATCTACCAATGAGCGTTTACAGAACGCAGCTTGTTTTCCCATCAGGACCTTCACGCAACCGACGCATCAGTAGTTTTACATCACGCTAACCGTTAAAGTTAAGTGTCCCGGTATCGTCAAATGGGCTTGGTCCTCTGATATTTAAGGACAAGTTAACGTTCCTGCATTTCTCCCGCATCTCTTTACCCCTTCTAAATACCTCGCTGACGCCTGCGGGAGCAGCGTTGAATGATTCTCACTCAGCATTCGGATACCAGGCTCATTAAATCCACCACTTCTCACTCGTACGCCTACCACGCGCAACGCATTTCCGTCTTTCAACAGTCGAAAATGCAGCAGCCTACGTGTACGAGGCTTCGTGTGCGGTACGCCAGTATTCGAACTATTTCCGAAAAAAAGCATTCCAACTCTCCGTCACAGATCGCCTCAAGATGCCCAGGTCATATTTCACGCGGTTGCAGTTGGTGTGCTACCAATGGTGACCAGACGTTTGGATACGGAGGAGAGAAGAGCGATTACATCGGGGAGCGTCTTTGTCTGGGAAGAGCGCGGACCCAACCCAGAGGCGACAGGGGTGAGTCCGTGAGTCAAAGCACCATGACAGTCGATTCTCAAAACAGAGTTGTAGCTCGGCATTGAAAGATGGACAGATGGCAAAAGGCAAGTTGTTTCAGGAGCGCACAATTCGTATTCACCGATTTGCAAGTAGATGGGGCCCTAGTCGTGTCCGAGATGTGAGCTCGTTTCAGCGTCTTTCCCAAGCCGCACAGCTCACTCGAGGTTTTGAAGGAATTCCTGTTTTATCAAGAGAAAGATCCAGACCCAGTCGACGTAGACTTGAATTCAGATTCGGATACCACGTTCGTTCATGGTCTTCTGCCTGCTTCTAGCTGGCTCACAGTATTTGCTAGCCTTGGCTCTGGATCTCGCCCTCATAACAATCCTCGTCAAGAACCTGTACGTTCCTCGCTTGTGAAACAAACATATTCCGTATACGTCGACACGTCTCGGGGACGTCGGAAATGGCACCTGAGTGTGTCAATTTTGCTCAAGGGTCATCGTCTTGCGCTAATCGTGCCTTTTAGTCGCATACTTCACCGCCGACACGGCCGACGACCTACGAACGGTGTCCGCAATACCCGAACTTGCTCGTCTCAACGTTCCGCCTGGGAAATACAGAAGCGCTCGTCATAATCCGGCTCGGCACCGTGCGCACAGAGACGAGCAAGGAATTCATACGCCGTCTCATCAACAATTCGCTCCGTACCCTTCGTCAACACGCTTGTTCAATCCAGCATTCCAGAGCACAGTATCGCTTCCTGCACTTGATGTTGGCGGACCCCGTGCTCCAACGAGTTTGGAAAGACAAGGACAGACGCTTGCTCCACTAGTTTATCTTCAAAATCTTCCACCACCCCGGAGGCACCCGGTGGATGAGGAAATACTGATGACCCTTTACCCTAGCTTGTCCTGATTCCTCATCTCTATTTCTGATACATCTCCGGGCACGTTATAAGGCCATGCACGTCTACCATCATTGCCATGCTGTCTCAACTCTAATTGGACTCTCTTGCTTTATCCGTCTCCTACGCTTTCTTGGTGCAACTGTATTCACTAGACAGGATGTGGAACAATGTATGATTCTGTACTCTTACTACAAACCCGTGGTGACAGTCGCTGTATACGAGCATATCACTGTCGACTACACCCTATCTCCTTGGCCCCCGATAAGACAGCTGAAACAATGTAGAGGATTTCCGGCGTTCCATTCATTTAGCGACACACCGAGTTTCGATTGATGCTTTCAACCTGCACTGATCTGCTGTTTTCCTAAACCCGATGCGGCGGCTTCCCCGAGGTCGAGGATGCTGACTCAGAGGTTTCCCTGCAAGGCCAAGTTAAGTGACCACTCCACGACGCCACAGGACCGCATCTCATCGTCCAGTGAGACTTGATGAAGCTAGGACGCCGATTTGGTCAACGCAGGGAAAACGAATGTCGAGCTCGGCGATATCAAAGTTTGGACCCAAAAGTGTTACAGTATGCAGTGTAACAACTTGACGACCGACCCATCCATATACGGCTAGCTCTGCCATCCAGCCATGATGAGGGAACACATAATTCTGACAGGGCGAGAAGAGTATGGTCAGACTGTACACGTTCGAGAAGAGGACGGTATTAGAATCCATAAAGAAATGAAGCCGAGGCGCTGCAGCATGGAGGAACAAAAAAAGCAATGTCACCATTGGTGTGTTGTCCGTCGCTATGATACGATTTGACCGCCATGGGAAAGTGATATTCTTATTATTAACAGCGGACAGGGAACGCTCCAAAGATCGGACCAAATGGGGATAAAAGTGATTAGTCGAGTAGAATGGGGTATTCATGTCCCGAGAGCAAGGATCCCTTGGTTTGAGCGAGGGCAGCAAAACCCCGTTCGCGAGGTGCCGAGGAGCACGTGAAACAAGGGTACACCAAACGACGTTCGTATTGATAAGAAGTGTGCGGTAAAGTGCAATGTGGGGCGGAAGCGTGGGGGACAGGACAAGCCGCATCATGACGTGTACATGGCGCGCTTTGTTTAGTAAGAGACGGAAATTAGATTGAGAATTAGCGTAGTTAAACGTTTTAGCAGGGGATCGCTCAGAGACGGGGCCGGGGGCCCATCAGCAGATACGGTGAGCCTGCACGTCATGTACAACATGTGCATAGCAGATTGGTGCACCGAACACCGCGGAGTTTTTCAGAATACGGCTGGAAGGAGACGGCAGGATCAACCGCTATGAAATGCAACTATCCGCGCTGCAGACAACAGTGCAAAGATGGTACCTGGATGTAAAGGAATAGGTTATCTGATAAACACAAACGAAATTTCAAAGCCAGCCAGCCATAAGGATGGATCTTATTGAAGTCTGGTTCAATGTTGTATTCTGGCCGGCTATTGCGGGACTTTCTATGGTGGTATGCTCGGCATTTTGACAGATCTGATAAGTGAGGCCGAAGAAGCGGTGGGTCTGAGGATATATGAAGGGACAGACCGGACTATGCCGCAAGAGTGGTGAGGACAGGATATCATGCAGGACGTGGGTACCCCGGGCCTCTGAAGCGTACTATGGGCAGAAAAAATACTTTTTCCTAGCTCTTTGGGAGGTGGACCGTGCAATTTTTAAGTTGTAATAAAGTGATAGAGTTTGGGCAGCAATCGAGATTGACGACCAACCTTTTGGGTCAATTGCACCAATAAGGTTGCGGCTGCTTGCGGTAATTATGTAGTAGCTAGACAGTACTACTATCACCTTTTTCGTTGACGGCTTTCTGATAAAATCTTGGCATGACCATGTAGTACACCCGCTAGTCCCTGGGTTAGAAAATAGTTTAATTAATTATCAAACTAAATTACCAAATAACCTCCTCCCCTCACCAGATCTCGGACAGAATATATACTCCTGAGTCACTCTTTCCTTCTACCCTTCCCTGCCTCTCCCTCCCATTCACCACCCCTTGCCAAACTGACGTGCAATGCAGCAGCGACCGACTTGCACCAATGTTCGTATCCGCTCTACCCGTGACGCGCACAAGATTTTCTTTGCTGTCCAACGTCGTGTACTGCCCATGATCACCAGGAGGCTCGACGCAGACGAGCGCCTTGCCTTGCGTTCTGGTTGTGTATATGCTTGGGAGGAACGAGGTCCCCACACTGAAATCACCGGTCTCGGCATCGAGCGCTTCACTGAAGGTCGTCGTTGGAGCCCCTCCCGCGTGCGAGACGTGCGGCCTCATTTCGTTTCCGTTGATACATCGGGCCGCTCATTTCTGTATTTGCAGGAATTTCTCTTCTACTACGAGAAGTACACGCCACCTGCGGACGCAGGTCACTCGGGGTAACTATACGCGCACAAATGTTTTGCTTCTGCCTCATAATAGATCTAATCCAGCACTTCCGATAAGCAACCCCCGCGAGACTGGGACCCTTTAGTAAAGCAAACATATTCAGTTTGGGTCGAAACAGAAAAAGGTCGCCGAAAATGGCACCTGAGTAAGTTCTCAACCACACATTCGTTGTATGCCTGTTCCTGATCTAGAATAGCTGCATATTTCACACAAGCGACCGTCGACCAGCTTGGCACTATTGACGATATTCCTGGCGTTGCCGAGCTCGTGGTCCCTGAGGGGACCTTCCAGAGCACCCGCGTCAGCAAGAATCGCAAGGTGGATGATACCCGTGCCCGCACAGACGTTTTCAAAATACCCTCCTCCGTGACACGAACATACGCCGCGTTCCCTGCCGCGTATCCCGCCCAACCTACCCCTTACCCAGGGCCGTCACCACCAACATTCATTCAGGAGTCTTATCGAGTCAGCCCACAGGCTTCCCACCCTCCCACCCTCCATCATCTTTCCGATATTCCGCAATACTCCGTGCCTCCACCTCTCCCGCCTCTTGGAACACTTCATACGTTACCCCCGTTGAGACCTGAAGCCGAGGAAATCGAGTATAAATTCCGTCGTCCATCTTTGCCGGGCATTCCTGATTGTCAACCGAATGCTCCGGGTAGAGACCGGAAAGCTACGTTTGATCAGGGTCGGTCTGCTGAGTACTCGTCGGTCCCCAATCTCTCCCCCCTTTCCCGCCATGCTACAGCATTGCCCACCAACTCTCCTGTCGAAGATAGAGGCGCGCAATATCGACCTGAATTAGCTTGTACATATCCGAGCTCTCTCCGAGAATCTACTTCAAGACCTTCATCCACGGTTGGTATATTTCAACCAATTCCCGACAGTGCTGGCCAGGGTGAAAACGCATTCGCATACAACTCACATGCAACTGCAACCACCCAATCCTCCCATAACAATTATTCTCATATTTCTCTTCCGCCACCAGCTCAGCTGTTTCGCTCTGAACCGCCCACTCAACTTTATGCGGTGAGGACCTCGGAGGAGTCTGCAGGTGCCATTGGACCGTCGAGGGTGGATCTTGCACCACTTCATTCTTTGCAACGACGCCCGTACCGCAGGGACCCTGTCGATGATATGGCTCTGCGGTCATTAGGACCACGGTCGGGGTGACTATTTTCGGATTCTTATCCCGTGCAGCGGTGATAAATTATATTGCTCTATTAGCCTCCAAAGCGACAGTGTCCGCAATCACGACAACGAGCACCCACAACGGTGAAAAATGCATGCACTTGATATATCCCACCGCCTTAGGTTGGCTAGCTGGATCATATACGGCGGCAATCAGAATTATGGATGTCTTACCCGGTCTCCGTAGGATGGCCAGAGTATTTTTATTTTCGTGTACTCTAATGACACTAAATTCTTCTTGAGTTCCGTGAACCTTACTTATGGAATTGGCTTAATTGCAGACAGCGGGTGCAATGACGAAATGCAAAACCTTCTGTATATTATGTGTACGTTGACACCAAGTACAGATAAATTCAGGTCCGTTATCACAACATCTCCACCAGATGAGCCGCGCCAATGCTGTTCCCCCAACGACACGATCCTGGGCGCTCGCAGCTTTCTAAAATGTTTCTATCAAAATATCAATCCCGTCCTTCCATGCGGTTTGCAAACCTTGGTGCTGTCCATCGAGAGGACGTTTGAGCACTTGCTGACTAGATCGGTCAAAACTTTCCCTGACGGGGGGGGGACGACGGTGACAGCACGGGGCCATCGAAGCAAATGGCAGTTCTTTACGCTGACTGCCATGGGAAGAAGGGTCCTCTCTAACACGCCTTTCAGTCCATTTCGCCTCGTGATCTTTACCTTTTTGTCGATGGCACGGTTCAAGACTCAAATGCGGACGTTATCTCACTCCATTTAAATCAGTGGGGACGGTAGCAAGTTTCAGACGCATGAACGAAGCGGGATTTCTAATACATACTCACCGTTCCGTCTGTCAGCCGGCACCCATTGCGTCTCGCGTGGCATGTTCATTTTTGCCCGTGTATCAAGGGGGAAACCCTTCGCCTGAGAACGGCCGAGTGGGTTTAACATTTGATTACTCTGATGCCCATAAAGGCACGACCCGGGAAGCCGAGGTGTTCGTCTACCGCATCCTGCTTGAGAATCCTGCTTGTCTCAAGGTTCTGGGCCTACCGAACAGGGCAGGATTTCTGGATTCTTGTCAACATGTCAACAAAGTTCCCCCACCTCGACGGCCTCTGCTCTTGGTTGGGTGATCGGGTGATCAAGGCCGTGCTT
This sequence comes from Boletus sp. MG55, assembly GCA_003313885.1. Classification (NCBI taxonomy): domain Eukaryota; kingdom Fungi; phylum Basidiomycota; class Agaricomycetes; order Boletales; family Boletaceae; genus Boletus; species Boletus sp. MG55. Next base: position 11,289 of record QGOI01017439.1, on the reverse strand, counting down.
TCCGCAACAAGCCGGGGAACCCCCAACCTTGTTTCTTTTGTCGAGCCTATGAGTAAAGTACCCTCGATATGAAGCGGCTGAAGATCTTATCCGTTCTATCTGCAGACGCGAGCTCTAAATGGACTTGTGCGGATCATTCCGGGAATCAATACGCACCTGAAGGCGCAAACGTGACGGACAACTTTGATAACTCTATGAAGAACGGGGAATGCCTGGGCCCAACGACTCACTTCTGGGCCCACCTTCCAGATCGTTCCATTGCAGTGTCGTGTCCCTTTTCATCGTACTGGCCTCCTGGTGTCAGTAAACACTGGGCTCTCGGACATCTTCGCGGGCGCAGGTTGATCGATCGGATGGTGCTGATCTGAGTCCCTTCTCGCGGAGCGAGGCAGTGTTCTTCCCAGCTGCGGGACCCTTTCGAAGTTGAAAACGCACCCCACTTGAAAGAGTCCCGGGCCTGCAGCCGAAAAGGTCGAGCTGACCACGGTGGTAGCTTTCGCCTAACGTCTCAATGTACCCACCCAGAACGCAAGATGGGGTTGCGACACGGCGATGCATGACGAGTCCGGCATTCCTCCCCTCGATTTTCATAACCTTTCCCTCACACGAGGCATTTGCGAGGCAGCCTAGGCTTACATTAGATCCACAACTCCAAATATGACAGGAGCGAAGGGGGAACCGATGAGCAGACAACATCGACGAGGGGTCGTTTTGCCCCAATCGTTCAATCCATATCATGTACTACCCCCCTTTGTCACCGCGTGTTTTTTATCCGCATCGGTTGCGTGGGTGAAACAAGGGGAGCTTGCGAGAAGGTTTTACACAGATTCTGTTTCACGATGCACTCTGATATGAAATCGGTGAGGACTGTTCTTTCTGTTGTTGTTGTTGTATACCCACACGTCAGCTGATCAACAAGCATGGACATGTAGATCGCCGTAGATCCCGTGTACCATCCCCATTTGATAGCTAGCGCGGGGCGAAGGCAAACAACGAATCAGCCCTTAAAAAACATTGCTGTGTTTGCATGGTGGTCGGAAGTTCAGTGCCTGACAACATTCGTAAGTGCACTTTTCACTTTGTTCCACGTTTCGTTGACCCATCTGTATTCGTTCTGCGTCGGGTGTTCGTGCTCTCCATCTTTCCCCTCTCGTGCGCTGTGTTCGTGGGATTGTGATCCTGATTTGATGACGGATCGAAGGTTACTATGTTTCGACAGGCCCACGAGACAGGTCCCGTGCGATAAGTTGGAGAGAGTGGCGAATGGGACAATTTAATCACCGTCACTTCCTCGAGAAGGTCGAATCTTCGATGTCTTTATGGGCGCGCGCGAATGTTCTACATCTCGCTTCGCACTAGGTTGTCACCTTGGCGTGCGTGCTCCAGATGGGTAGCGGAAACGGCGATCAAGAGGTGAGGGAGTGCAAATATTGTCAATCCCTCGGCAAACAGAGCAACCGACGGTCCCGCGGGTTATCGACTATCTGTCAGAGCATCACCTCGGCCTTTGCTGCGTGATGGTGGATGGTTATTTCTATTGTACATGGAAAGCGACAGTCTCACTGATGAGTAATGACTTAAATGTGCAGAGTAACAATGTGCAATGCAAATAAGCTAACGACCGCGGTCCCAGAAAAAAGCGCCAAAGGAGACAACTACCATTCGAATTCACTGCAAAATAGTTGGTAAGATAATTCGTCCGGAAGCATCAAATGGATCTTACCCTGTGCATTTGGCGAAAAGGTAATCTTTTCCATTGATATGGATCATGCCGTCTTTTAAGATACATTTCCACTTGTTCTTCACTCGTCCGACCTGTAAAGCCAGTGAGATCAACGATAAATATAGTTCAGCATGTCAACAAACCTTGTCATAAGTGCAGAACACGATGTCTGTGTCTCCTTGGCTGCCTTCTTCTGCGTCCTCCTCACCCTCCGTATCAGAGTCATCCAAGTCGCTGTTTATTACCTCGTCCCCTGCTTGAGACGTGCTGGATATTTGTGTGGGTTGAGGCAATGATGGGTGAGAGGGGCGCGGTGCATATGATTGACTTGGCGGAGGGGAGGGCGATTCCGAATCAGAGGTTGACGGCCCGTCGACTTGAGGGATCTGCTGACCTGCTGGACGTGCTGTCTGTCCTAGCGGAAGTGCGGTCGGGGTTTGCGTAGTCTGATTAGATTGAGCGGGTTGTTGGGCTGCTGCCGCTGTTGTAGAAGCTGGAGCAGGCTGCGAGGCCGCAGGGGCCGGTGCGGGAGGGATATATGGTCGCGGGGCGGCCGCGGGACGCGCAAGGTGCGGGTGAGGAGAAAAAGATAACACACCCTGCTGCCCCCCCGGATACGCGGGTGGCTTCATCCCATTTAGCTGAGGTCCAGGTAGAGGGGGTAGAGCGTAAGGCGCCATTCCAGGAGGACCACTCAGGATGTACCGACTATCTACTGGCTCAGTTTTCACCTGGGTCGATTGTTGTTGCGGTGCGGGCGCATATGGGTTATGAGGGGGGGGATAGTGAGGATGATGTGGCATCATATGCATCGGATGAGGCGGGTAAACGGGATGATGCTGAGCAGCTTGCTGAGGTTGTGGCTCAAACTCAGCGACGTGTGATGCAACAACTTTGCTTTGCCATTTCTACGGAGAACGGGAATGGTAAGCCCACCTAGCGGGGGTTTGACCACGGATCAATGGCTACTCACATGTTGCAAGTCAGCTAGGACGTCTTCGCTAACGCCATATTCGTCGAATTCGGGCTTAATGGCAGCAATGACTTCGTCTATGACGGCGCGGTAGATGGAAGGCTCAAAAATTTCTCTGTTACCTGACTGGACTACTACGACCAAGGTCGGGTGAGCAGCTCACCACAATCTTATTCGACATTGGGACTGACACCGATGATACTGGGGGAGTGGTGGGAGGCAGAGGAGTAGCTTTTATACTTCAATGACTAACAGGACAAGCTTGCAAATTCAAACTCAGCAGGGCGTCAAGATGTGGTTCCCACGCACAGACCACATCTCCCTCCACCGGAAAATTGGTCGGCGAGCCGAGCATCGTCGGATGCCGGAAATTCCTACCAGGGGTAGATATGGAGGTATCTGTTTTTACTCAGCAAATCGTTGTCTCTAGTCCTGTCATGTTCACGTCGTCTCCCGTTGCTTACTAAGCTTCTCATTAGTGCATTTGCTGCGGCGCGCGAAGCGCGCCAGTTTGAATTTTATTTAATTTTTACAGTAATTCATTAGCCCTAACTGCTACCCAGACGTTAAGATGTATCTGAGTTTGAAATTCACTTGGTCGTCAGCGGTAAAATAAACTCAGATTAAACCCCGATTGACCTCACTGAATCAAGTTCAATTTTTTGAGCTAATTCAAATCTGGGGACAAGTTCCCAAATATTGGATGCCCGTTGGAGAGGAGTAAAACAGTTGCCCAGCAGTCCACAAGGAGGCATAGCTGTGGGCCTGTGGCACTGCAATAGCCCCGCTATTTGGCTAAACCACCACTCCCCACGCCTCCCACTCGAGACTCGCCTTGATCACTGAGGGCTCGGCTCGCCCAGAACTTGAACGAGTATCGTTGACCCGGCTCTGCACAACGCTTGCCGTATCCGGTAACTGACCGCGACCCGGGACTCCCCGGCCGTCAATGACTACAGGCACAGCATGTAAGTTTCTCGGGTTATAGATACTTATTCAAGAATACTGATCTTTTGCGAGCCAATAGTACTCATTGATACAGGCGGTCACTGGAATTGATCATGTAAGGCAAGATGTCCTATCAAACGTCATGCGGTGGTTCGGGAAGGCATCAGTCTGGTAAGTATTTCATCCTGGCATAGTAATGTGTGCCCTTGTAAGTCGGAATAATTGCTACCCAGTGAGTTTTCACATCTGTTTTGTTCATCATTTGCAATAAACGTTATCGTGTTACTTTTACAAGCCTGCTACCCACTGGCAGCACCACAGAAGTGGTTGGGGTTGACACTGAAATGGAGCCGATTTGTGGATATGCCATGCCTTGCCCTGTGGATAACCCCTGTGCTGAAATCAGCAAATAAGCCACTCGTAATAGAAGGTGAGGTTGGCGTAATGCCCTAATATCCCAAGATGGGCCAGTTCCCTGTGGATCTGGGGTCGTGTTGACCCAGTGCCTCGGGCGGGTACCAGGCCAATACATCGAAAGCGATTGGCTGCTTGCCAAGGACCTCTGAGCTAGGTCTTGTTGGGCAATGTATTGGTGGTAAGCATTTGAACAAAAATGGGAGTTCTTCCATTCTACTCTCTTTAGGATTAGCTCGATCGTAATTGAATTGCACAAGCACGAACTTCGAGAACTCTGGTCATCAGCTGAACCTTAATTAAGCCGAACGCCTCGCAAGATTTCGTGCCAGGTGTATGGCCGTTCAACCCCCGTGTCCAATTATACCTGGTGCTTGGTTCTCTTCGGTATCCGAGTAAGAGGAGCGCTCGCTGTCACTTGAATCTTAAACACATTCTGATCTCCAAGCGACAGATTACTCTGCAGCTTGCCAATATGGAGCACATCCTGCGTCATTCAAAGTGAGCTATGCGTATGCTTTGTATCTATTCCATCGTTGATTGTTGTCGATAAGATCGAGTTCTGCTCTTAAAGTTCCTGATGGTTTACTTGTTGGGTCCGGTGTTTCCATCGCGGATGCATCCATCAAACCACAGGCCGAGTATGATGGTGGGTTGGGAGGAAAGGATATCCGGCTGCGAATCGCGAACGGTGGAGCTGGTCAATCTGGGTTCATTGGCGCATGGGCCGACGCCTTCATTCAGTACTGTCACAAGGAGGGTATTGAGCCTTTCAAGGTTTGTCTATATTCAATCCAACTGTTGAACCTGTCAGACGAGTGCACAATCAGGTTGCATGGTATCTTGGAGACACTACTGAAAGCCTAGGGTTTCTTTCCGCCGGAGAAGTTGATATTGCTGTTACTTATAACGATGCTGCAGAAAAGCAAGCATGCAAGACCGGCTCTGCAGTAGCGAGAGTCTACGGCTTCCGCGTAAGTGTCATTTCCATATGTCCGGGTCATACCGCCCTACGACGATGTCTTTGTCAATTCAGGACCATTTTTTCCTTGTGGGTCCAACGTCGGATCCCGCAAAGCTCAGAAATTGTGGGGGTGACGTTCTTGTGATGTTTAACCGGATCGTAGACCAAGGAAATAAAGATTTGGTGGTACTTTGCAACCTTTTGTTCCGAGAGAAGATAACCTCACATCGAGACACCTCAGATGCCACCAAGCGATCGGGAGCCTGTTCGTTTCCTCTCCCGTTTTGACAAGAGCGCGACGAACATCAAAGAAAGCGAACTGTTCTGTGCGATCGGCCAGGTACGCCACCGTTCTCTGCCAGACGTCTTTGACGTGCGAGCAACTGACCCTCCTCCTTAGGTCCCCTGGGCGTTGGCATACTCGAAATGGTATCATCAATACCCGCGTTACCCGCTTCAAGCGCTGAGGGCAGCGTCCATCTTGTATGAGTATACCCTAACCGATAAGGGTACGTGGCTATCCTCTCCCAAGGAGGTCACATCTGCCTTGACAGTCTTCGCCGAAGGCGGGGATACTGATCTAAATGATCCGTTGTTAAATCCTGCGCACGTCCTCTTAGGGGCGAGCGCGAACCCTGCGGACGAGGAGATATGGAAAAAATTTATGGAGTGGGTGAAATTACCTGATGGGGGACAGAAGGTCGTCAAAGATTTCAAGAAGCCGCCTGCCCCGGGCGGGAAAGAACTATACTCTCCGGCTCCGGATGGCAACTAGAATGGTGCTGTGAACGCTCTGGATAACCAAATACTGTAATTGTAGTTGATTGGCTTGGTGTAAACAGGTGTCAACACGAACGACTTGTTCTCCTCGACGTTAGTCCGGCATTGGCGAGGATGTATGGGCTGCTAGCAACTCTCATCTTCTTTGGCCTTGCGCAGGCTGCCACAGTTTTTCTCAATCCTCCAGACACCCTTCCATCTCGCCTCTCTCCGCAGCAAGCAAATCTTGTCCTAGCCGCTCACCTTGGCCTTGAGCAGTTCGAGGTCGTCAACCAACCAGGGCGGTTACATCATTTGTTCAGGGAACGCGAATTCGTGGGGCAAGGCGACCTGACTGCTCTGCTACTTCTGGTTGACGAGGCGTATGCTCGCGGTAGGTCATATGAAGGTCCCCCCCAGCTTTCACTCATTTCAGTATAGACATTGTCCCATCGACGCTCAAGCCATCGTTCTTCTTCTCTGAGTCTCAGTCAGGGTCATTGTCATTGTTTCTGAAGAGATGCTCTGAGCGTGCTTCGCACGTATACACGTATGTCGCCGGTGACCCTGCCATCCCGACCCAAGGCATCCCTCGTACGCTCGATATCTTCTCTGCCCCAACGCCAGCCAACGAAGCATTCTTGGCTGAAATTTCGACGCTCGTAAACTACCTTGACGCGAAGCCCGCATCCGATCGTTTTGCGGCGCTCGAGTTGACGGGCATCTCCAAGCTCGCGGCGTCGTATGGCAGGTCCAGCGAGCAATACAAACTCGCCGTGGAAACATTGCATGCCGCCATCGAGGCCACGTTGGCTGACGAATCGGTTCGCCTCGCGTTGATCACGTATCCGTTGAGCACCCAGAGGAGGAGTCCTCTACTTTCCGACCAGTCTGTTGAAGTGGCACCTTCTCTTCAGCCCGTGAAAGCGCTCTCGTCTTGTTTCAGCTCCTTCCTTGTCTGTGCCGATGCGACGAACGGTTGCTCTGGACACGGGCAGTGCACGAATACGACACGTGCAGGACAGGAATGTTTCGTCTGTGCCTGCACGACCACGGTCAGCGAAACAGACAAAGTTCAGAATTGGGCAGGGGAGATGTGCGAGCGGAGGGACGTCAGCGGGTGAGTGTCTGGCTTGGCTTTTGTGTCTGGCAGTCCGTTACAATGCGATCTCCTCAGCCCGTTCGTATTGATCACTGGTACCGTGATCACCTTGATTTTGCTGATGGGCGGTGCTGTGTCCTTGCTGTATGCGATTGATAGCCATGAGTTGCCAAGCATCCTGATTGGAGGTGTTGCTGGGGGGGTGCGGAGGGAATGAGGGACACTCTAACATATTCTTTTCTTCGGCCATAGTGTATTCTGTCGTTCAACTCCGCAGCCAGATTTGAAACATTCATGTTGCACGACTCAGCTCGAACATCTGTTTGCATGTCAACTTTAAAAAATTGAACTGGTCGTAACGCGTTTCTTTCTTGTCCAGTCGACTTAGTTGTAAAATGCCGAGTGTGCCTGGTCGGTTGCCACTAAGTAGTATCTGTCTTCCGCGTGCTTATGTAAGCAGTCGCGACCGCCCGTCGCTTAGACCATGAAATGTGGTCGAGGCGTACAGTATACTGCGGGGGAATTTAAAATGTTCCAGCCCAAGGGATGTCATCGGCCCCACAAATCGACGTGAAGTGGACAAGCACTCGAGGGATGGAGGATACATCCTCCTTTAGTACCTAGAGAGCTGGGACTACTACAGCATCCACGAACAGTGTAATTGCTACGACGTTGAATCAAAGGGTTATTATGTTGACGGGAATCTCCGCACTGAAACGCGGCCCGGGTGATCCTACACCGCGGGAGGACTTAAGATGAACTGTGTGTAATATCGTGATAGTAAAAGGTTTGGTAGTATGGACTACCATGAAACCGTCGGTGCTGATTCTGCGTCAGAGGAGCGGCAGCCCAGCGGAAGCTAGTCGAGACGTGCTCGTCTCGCGTCTTTCCCCCTCGTGTTTTGAAGCTCCATGTTCACCGTTCCCCAACGCACCTCGTACCTATCCCGCCGAGGAAGACGATTCAGGGGCTCCTTGTTCCAAACGCTCAAATCGACGTGTTTCAGTGCAGGATAGAGACTATGCAGTATGTGGGCGACGACGACGGGGGACCTGATCGGGGAATTTCCAAGGCAAAGTTCGTCGAGAACGTCTGAGCGTACGTCGCGCCCGACTGTGCAAAGGGAGGGTGTGATCGATGTCATCGTGTCGATGACGAGGGAGAGCGCTCTCAGTTTTGGGCAAGAGCGGACCAGGCGGAAGAGCGACTGGAAGGTTGGCAGGGACGCAACGGGGTGATTAACGTAGGTTGAGAGCACGAGCTCTTCGATATCTGGCCAGGCAGATGCTAACTCTGCGATGTCGTCGTCATTGAATGACAATGTGGAGAGTCCTTCGAGTGAAAGAACCCGGAGATTAGCGAAACTGAGAATTGGTCTGGCGTCACGTATCGTTGCCGCCGAATCTGGAGATGGAAAATGTGGATGGATAACGCAGAGATAAAGCCTAGTGAGGCAGGCATGTGAACAAGCTTCCGCAAGCGCCACGAACAAGTCCCGCAAACAAGACGAGCTGGAAAACACTTCTTCGGCATCAAATAGATCAAGCCTGAATTCCTTCAATGCTAGACGGAGACCCCTGAAACAAGCAGTTGTCGTCGACAATAGTCCCGTGTATAAATGAAGGTGTTGGAGACGGGGGAAAGCCGGTCCTTGCACACTGAGGGATTGAGAGAATGATGACATGCGCCCTGAGGCGCATGTGGTCAATGACTCCAAGTTCCCCGATCGACCAAGGTGCTCCATAGCCGAAAATGTGAGGTCGTCACATGAAACGCGCTTGAGGTCCTTCCAGCGACAAATCGACGTTGACAGAGCATTCGCCAGGTCGTCGCTGAGAGTTTCGCTCGACGCGGAAATCGATATGTCAGTGATGTTTGGACACAAGACTCCCAAATCTGCCACCATTGCGAGACCAGCTGGGTCAATAGTGAACTCGGCAGATAGCGAGGTTAATGTGGGTCCACATAGGAGGCGGAGAAAGGGTAGCATTGCCAGGTGATTGTCGGGATACCACGCAATGGTTCGTATGTTCGGGAAGAAGGAGTCGGGATCAGGTGGGTTGGAGAGACATGGGAAGAAATAAGGCAAGTCGTCGATCATGCACATGTAGAGCGATCGGGTGCGTGCCGAATATTTGCGCAAGGTCATCCATTGCTGCGGGGTTGGACACTGAACATAAGTCTAGCGGGAGCAGTGTTTGAATCGGTGTAAGCAAAGAACGAGAATTTGGACTTGCCTGCTGGCTCTCCCCTGGCGTAGGCTGGGTCAAGAGATGCACGAAGGGGTAAATACTGTACAAGTCCCTCCATAACTCGTCTAGAGCTGGGTCATGGAGTGCGCGACAAGTCCGCGCCAGTGCAGGGAGAGATGATTGGTCCAACACTCCGCATATTTCTCGGGAGAGTTCCGATATAAGCAGGGCATGATGCATCCTTGCGTCTGGTTTTCAAGCCCGGTGAGACTCTGGAACTTGTCTGGGAACGAAAAAACCAATGTCTTGTTTACCTAAATATTGGTGGTGGAGGCTCGTGTGATCGCTTCGGGGATACGTTCACAAGGTTATGGGCAGCTTTCAGTGACGGCATGAACGCTAACCATATCATATCAAGGTTTATTTCGTAGTGTCTCGTAGGTCTTGTCCATGGCTTGGAACTACTGCCAGGAGGATCAGTATCGCGGTTGGCTTGGGGGTCGTGTTAAACCGGCTTTCACACGCTACACTCATGTCAGATGCGGGCCGGCAAAAATTATCTTCGAACACGGCCAGGTCTGAGGTTGGACCACCACTATAGTGCAGCTCGTTCGTGAACATAACTATCTACGCCAAGCCACGGTGCTGAGCCCGCCATCATGGTCGAAATCGCACACCACCATCGCCCGACGCTCAAGCAGGTAAGCAAAGATCATATCCTCGATCGCCAATCGCTCCAATCCAATTCCTGCAGCAAAACAAACGTTTCAAATCAAAGCATGCCACGAAATCATCTCTAAAAGAACTTGCCAAAGGTGAGTTCATCGCGTCTTTGTTCGTCAGATGCCTCACATCTTTTCGTCAGGACGTACTCAGCGTCCCTCCCCAAAATCGCCCGCGGTGAGCACCGCAACGCAGGTTCGTCTGAACAGGCGCAATACACAAAAGCAAGCACAGGCTGCAAAACGTGCTTCCCTCATCGCTTCGACTCGTATATTCAATGGCGTGGATGGCGCTCCTCGCATCGTCGCGGTCATTCCCCTGTGCGAAGACGTTCGTGCAGCTGATGCTGTCCGTGCGCTTGCAACGTCTATTTCAGAAGATGTTGATGGTGTCGGAGAGAATGCGCCAACGTGGAAGATGAAGTACGTCCCCGAGTTGCCATACTCATTGTTCGTCATGTGCATACCCTCCTCTTTGCCAGGGTACATCGCTTCAAGACGTCCCTTCGATTCATACCCGTCCGATATGGCCAGCACTGGGAAGCGCTCGATGCTGCGAAAGCTGCTGATTACGTCCTCTTTCTCCTCAGTCCGACCGTAGAGGTCCCCGAAGCAGGAGACACCCTTCTTCGTACGCTGCAAGCACAGGGCCTCCCGACTGTCGTGTCTGCGATCCCACCCGATCCATCCACTTCTTCGCTTGACCCAAAATCGCGCATCGCTATCTTGAAATCCTTGCTCTCCTTCATTCAATATTTTGATCCTTCGCAAGGACGGGTGTATGATCTCTCCTTGCCCTCCGACTCGCTGAGTGCGCTACGCTCTCTGTCGGAGGGGCGGCCAGATGAAGTACGATGGCGATCGGGAAGGACATGGATTGTCGGCGAAAGCGTGGAGTGGGAGGATGGAACCTTGAAGGTGACGGGCATCGTACGGGGCAATCGTCTGAGTGCCAATAGACTCGTGCATCTCCCCAACATTGGAGATTATCAAGTGACTAAAGTGCGCGCGCTCCCGTCCCTTGATGTTCACGCCCGCTGATGGTACGCTTGGTAGATCATGTCTGCTCCCGCAACGCGATCAAAACCCCACAAGGAAGCTGCGATGGAGATCGAGCCTCAGGTTCTTTCGGAACGCGTACCCTCCTCGGCTGATTCCGTGATCTCAACGAACGTTCCGGACGATATGGCAAACGAGCAAACGTGGCCTACCGAAGAGGAGATGGCTGGAGCGGCAACGCGAGAAGAGGGTACGGAATACGTTGAAGTACCCGATGCAAAACACGGTACCACGCCCAAACGAATCAAGCGCATACCAAAGGGCATGAGCGAATATCAAGCCTCCTGGATCGTCGATGAGACCGATGATGAAGATGGTGACGAGGAAGAAGGAAGTGATCACCAAGACGATGCAATCGCGGAAGAGCAGGAAATGGTACCCATCGACGAGGCAATGGAGCTGGAGAGCGAGAAGAAGAGTGTAGTCGCTTTCC
>QGOI01017437.1:0-28156 GCA_003313885.1 Boletus sp. MG55 | reverse complement strand
CAACATCTACGGGAGGACTGAAGATTTCATGAGGGTAGGAATCACTTGGGCCCAACGGGGCGGTCGCCTCACATTTATACGTACACGCCTCTGGGTAAGGGGGGTAAGAAGGGCATATCCAGAGTCCCGAGCTGTCCGTCTGTGGATGCCGTGTGATATCGTACAGCAGTTATCGTCATGCTATGGGAAAGGGAGTGGGGAAACTAGAGAACATGCACGAGGAACTTAACGTCAAGCATCGCTGTTCAAGCCCAGGCGCTTCGGTGTTTTCGTGTCGGCGTTCCCTCGATTTTGATTTCGAAGTTGATCGATATGGAATGTATGCGACAACTTTGAGCAAGTTGAAGGCCATCATGAAGGAAAAGTCCGGAGTCACAAAGCTCCTCAGAGTCGTTGGTGATCCGCGCATTGGATCCAAAACATTTTGAATGGCAGTATACCTACCAGCCCATGACTCACGTTTGAACTTCCGTTGGAACAGCGGCGATCGGTGCATCATGCATCATGATTCTCCTTCAAGAACTTGAACCGGATCGTTCAAAGCCTACGGCCCGGACGGCCCGTAAGCAAACTGACCCGCTCCATTGTGTGATGGTGGCCATTTCCATGGTCACCACAAGGTGTGAAAAGGCTTGAGTTTGAGACACGGTTTGTGACAAGTGGGCGAACAGGAACACGATTTAGCACTAGGTTGACCCTCGTATGTAACGAGTAATGCAACTTTCAGCGCCGATTCAACCCCACTGGGTGCAACCATCCTTGAAGGCGACTTCTCCTATGGCAGCCACTGTCAAGCAGCTATCGTTATGCCTTTCAAATCCACCTCCCTTTATCCCTCGCGTCCAGCCATCTCACACACCCCACACAGACCGTCGCAGCCATCAGGAGCGCCGCGACAAACAACACCACCTCGTTGTATCTCTTTTGCAGATCCAACACGGGTTCGAGTATCCCAACGACAGACGAAGACCGCGCGTGGCTACCAAGTATCACGCCCGCAATGGGTGCACCGAATAGCGACCCGGTTCCTCGAGCGAAATAGATCATTCCATTGACGGCGGCGTAATTGTGTATGCCAAAGACGTCAGTGATGGTCGTAGGCAGGAGCGCGTTGTATCCACCCGCGTACGCCCCGTAGAAATGGGAAAGGCAAGGAAGCGAGCCCGCGGCGCGTCGTACCATAACGCAAGGACGGACAAGGCACTGATTAGTACCTGCATGCACGTTAGCATTAGGCTATGAATGGATTCATTGGTGTGCTCTCTTCACTCACGCTTATGATCGTCGTGTTCTGCCGCCCAACTTTGTCTGCCAAGACACCCATCGATATCCGCGAAACACTATTCACAGCATTGTTGAGAGCCAGGACTAAACTGGCCGTCGAAGCAGAATATCCCAACACAGACGTCCCATACAGTACATCGGGACAAAGTTCCCAGCTGCTTGGAGGAACGCACCAGCAGACTGTAAACCAGGCTTAAACGTCATAGGGACAGTTTCATAGACGATCTGGAACAGACCTGATACAAGAACGTTCCTTTCCGTGCAAGCTCCAGTTCGACTCGCGTGTCACCTTTCCCAAATCCTTGCCTCTTGCGGATGACACACGCAACGGGGATGGCAACGACCAAATTCTAGATGCCAAAGGCTCTCAATGCCCAGCGTATCCCGAACCTCGAGACCAGCGCGGTGGTTACGGGCGCAAGTACCAACCCGCCTGCACCGCTACCCGAGAGTATGAATCCCATCGCAAAACCTCGGTGTGCGTCGAAATAGACAGGCATAAGGGATATGATCGGGAAATAGTACATAGACGACCCGACGCCATAGAGGATCGCCTGCGTGATGAACAGCTGCCACATCTATGACATCATCAAAGTGAGGTGCAGGTACGCATGTGTTTGTCTGCAAGCAGCTTTCCACGTCGAGGTTGTGCTCACCTTGGTGTTGAAGCTCGCGAGAATACCGAGGCTCATCAGGATTACCCCAGAGAGGGTGATAATCCTCACATCCTGGATGCGTGCCATCCATGGGTTCACGAAGATACTCCCCGCCCACGTCAGACCTGCTCCGATCGTGCCAACAAGCGAGACCAATGCATCCTGCCCGATCGCGTCTGGAATGCTGCTTCCAGATGAGGTATAATATTCCTATCAAGAACCCCGGGAACCCAGGTATGTGAATTGGCTCTGGACTGCTCATTCAAATCATATGATGTTGGGTCAAAGCACGCACCTGGAACACACCATAGATTTGGTTGATTCCGAAGACGTGGAAGACCATCACGAACCCGGAGAACAGGAGTAGAGCTTGGTACCGCTTTGTGGGTCTTGCATCTGCGAATACGTTTCGTCACGGGGTTCTGTGCCTTCAGATTCTATGTTTAGTGGAGTGAATCTGGAATCGCTATATCTGCGGGGCTCCTCTTGTCCAGATGGATAACAAGTTATGCTGGGTGTTATCTCAACATTCTGCGGGGAGGCCATCACTTCACGTACGAAGACAAGGAAGCTACACTGTACTGCAGCACCTCAACTCATTCGATGACTCACCGCCCGGACTGACATCATCCGGCGTCAAAATGTAATGTTTACCAAAAGTAAGAGCACTAGTTATCACATGGAACGGTGGTACAAAAATATCATGCAAACGGCATATCGGGCCCAACAAACGTATGAACGCGTAAAGGTTACAAAAATGAAGGGAAGATAATGCATATGCGGAGCCAAGTGGACAGGGGCAGACGTCCACCATCTACTCGACCCATTCCGGGTCAACCTTGAGTTTGGCCTTGGGCCAGTATTTACCGCCTTCCAATCCATCTGCTTCCATCCGAACCTTGACCGTCCGGTGCAACTTGGTCTTGGACCCCTCTTTGTGCTGCATGGGAATATGTCTGCCCGCACCCAGATTGAGGCTATACAGGATAAACGTAAGTCAACGAATCGCTCATGCAATGCGGGATGTTTGCATACACAAGGTCATTGTCCCATTCATTGTCTTCGTCTCTTTGATAACGCAACTTTTGCGGGATGACCTCAAGGATCCACCACCACGGCGAGACCGCCAGTTGGTCATACGTAGGACAAAGGGCATCTGCCAGGTCTTCCTGTTCCTCGCTGACGAACGTCCCACCGTCACTATAGGCCACAATGGTCGGATCGTTCTTCACGATCTGCGGTGGTGGCACGGAGTAGCCTTCAACCGAGTCTGGCGTACCAGGAGGAGATGGAGGCGGTGGCGTTTGAAAGATCGCCGGAGGACGGTCAATGACGAGCGGATGTAAGGTAGCACTATCCATGCCAATTTGCTTGAACATGGAACGGTGGAACATTATCCCCGTCTTAGCGACGAAACACTGTCTGATCAACCACCGTAACGGAATGCGCGCCAGGCTATTACGGGTGCCATTTGGAACAGATCCACCGCCGATGTCTGCATGACGCTAAGTATGTTGCTAATAGTTTTTGTGTAGACTGATGGACTTACCGCAATGGACGCCAGCGAACCACACTTCTTCGACATCAGTGTTGTCAATTGGTGGAGAATATTGTTGTTCGAGTTCCGGTAAGGATGCCTCATGATGATGCCCATTGGAGTGTTGCTTGACAACGTTCGGCGAGGGAGGGGGTACATGGATCTTCTTGATGCTACGTGGCCTCTCATGCCGCTTGACACCGAGTTCAAGGTCCTCTTTCGTTAGCCGGTTGAAGTAGTTTGCTTTGAAGCGGCTGTATGACAAGATTGCTCATTGACTGTTATTGAATGAGAGAGAGAAAAGTATGACATACACTCGGCGCTCATCCAGAGACAGAGCATGCCTGAAGTACCGAATGTTGTTATTGGTTCTTGTGAACGGCAATCTGCGAGGAATCACACCGACGGAGCTGACCGTGTCCCTAACACATTCCCGAGAGGTAAGGTGTCCACAGTCCACGTGTCTTCTACGAATCTCGAACTTACCAAACACCCACAAATTCAATATCGACATTGATGGAAAACGCCATTTTGAACGCCGTACTTTGTTGCCATCCAGTCTTATCGTCTGTGGAGTACATCTTGTATGCGAAAGGGACCTGCTGATGGTTGCATCGAGGAAGCAGACCGACTTTGTGGATCCTACATGACAGAAGGAGATCAAGCATATAAAAAATTCAATACAGCAAGACTTACATCCCAGCCAGCGCACGTGCAGTATAGGCACCTCTCGAGAACCCAAAGAGACAAATCTTATCACCGGCATCGTCTAAACGAGATGGGTTTAGTATGTGAAAATTGCATAAAGGAAGTTCCATATACAATTTTGCATCAAGAATTCATAACCACCTGAAAATTCCCGCAAATGTGAATTTCGCGAAGTCTGAGGTAAAACGTGCTGACATACCCATCACATGTGCGTCTAGGTGATTCCCAATCATCATATCGACGGTCTTCGATAGCTTGGCCATGAATGGGGTTGCTATTTGAGGAATAGTGTAAGTGCCTATTCCAGCCTACCAAAATCCACCACTAGGTTAAAGACACTTCGAGTAACATGCATCGAACAACTGACCTGGTAGTAGACCATCTGCTGGGCAGGGTCATCCTTCTTCAGCATGGAAAAGAACTGGACGATGTTCGAGTTCTGGAGATAGTGAGTGCATGAGACAAAAAAAGTGAGAATATCCCAAAAGCGAACTTACGTCCGCATCGAACTGGTCTCCGGTACCATCGAAACAGAGCACTAACGTGCGGTGGGTGTGAACAGGAGGTATCACGTCGTTCGTGGCATCCGCTGACAATGGCCCCAATGTCGAGATGCCACTAGTCGGAAGAGTCAAGGGCGAGACCAACGGTTTATCGGATGACAAGGAAGAGGGAGATGCACCATCCGCCATAGTAAGGGGAGACGCTGAAGGAGACCGGTGATCCCCTGCATCCTGGCCAGCCCTTTTAAGTGCCGTTTAATATCGTGGATAAAAAAGGAACCAACGACCCTGATCATTGGACCCGAATAAGTTCAATATCGGATGCAATGGGAGTTGGTTGGCTTCTTCTGTATAATTTCCCACCAACACGAGTCTCTTAGACTTCTAGAAGAGCTCATTGCTGTCCAGCGGCATTGTGGGTCGATGCCGATGTGGAGGATGCGAACCAGCACTAGTACTGATTGTGACCCGCCAGACGCCAAAGGGTGTTCGGAAGTTATTGCCGCTCATGACTACACGGGACGTCCAACTACAAATTTTGCCGCGCTTGAGCGCCCAAGGGCTCCTTCCAGCGGGGGCATTCCTAGTTTGTTCGCCGCGTTGCCACATTGCCACTTACATAGCGAGATCCGAACTAGTCCAAAACCTGCGCATGATGTACGCAAGATTACTACGAGCGTTAGGCGCCAAGTCCGACAGCCTGCAGCGTTCATTGACAAGCAATAATTTGCGTACTCAATGAATTTCATGTCCTGATTCAGAACCACCTTGGATTCGACACTCGCGGAGGTTCTAACGCTGATGGCCTGGCAGAAACCATGCCTGTACTTGCGTTCCACACGAGGCCCGACCCCTCCTATTTCGGATCCGGGAGTAGTGTCGACTCGGATTGGCGCCGGAGCCGGATTGGCAGTGGGCGATCAAAGTTACCGCAGCGAAGGATTGCCGAATACCGAGTTGCAAATTAGCATGGGGATCATAATGGACCATGAAATTTTGAGGGCACCACAGCTGATGAAGTTAAGCCGAGGACATTCATTAACATTTCCCACTGTGAGGCTGCTCGGCCCAAAGTAGCTCAATCATCGGATGACATGGCCGGGTCAGCCCGGGCCCCGGCGTCCTCGTGAATCCGAACACAGGCAATTTCAAGGTGGGCCTAGGCCGCTAGGCGACTTGTAGCACTGACTCCAAGCACGCCACAAGTCGGATCACATTGATGTATGTTATTCATCGTTGACGTGAAACTGTATGAAGAAGCCGGTTGTATTTAATATAGCTCGTTGGCAGCTGGCATTGGCATGGCATCTATGAGGGCATTACAGATTGCCTGAAAGGGTGGCAGGCAGAGCATTACCACCTTGGAAATAGTCTTAGTATACAAATTATCGAATGAGATGGCGGCCCAAAGAAACGAGGGTCCTATTGAATCATCCGAAGATGTCAATCCCTCTTGAGATAAGCTCAATGTCAGGTCCATAGATGGATGAACCAGCTGGTACAGAGTTAGCCAATCCATCAACCTGGAACCTGGAGTGGCCCCAGGATCTGTTTGCCAGGGACTCAAATTCAGACTGATCGTCAGTCGTAACTCGTACCGTTGATAAATCGATAAGGGTGTAGCTTGGTTGCATGGTTGGCCCTGCTTTCTATTGTACTACGTTCGGATGTACTACATACTTCGGCGCTTCAATTATGATATTACGCCTGTCAGTACTAGATCTACTGAAATACAATGAAAACAGAAAAAAAAGTCTGCTTTTTTGGTTGCAATTGGCCAGGTGCGCTCCAGAAACTCAAGGTAGAGGCTTTTGCCAAAAAAGAGTACTCGGCGACTTACGCGATTGATTATATGATCAAGCCAAGTCAAGCTCCTGGATGCTGTACGTACATGTCAGTGTCACTGTGATCAAGAAGTCGGTGTGCGGGCTTTGCCGGGCCGACATAATATTCTCTCGTTGCCACTTCGACCACACTCTCAGCGAGCAACTCGTCCACATGACTGGTAGTCCGGAAGCAAGCGCCCCAGCGCAGAAAGAGCGCAAGAAGCCGGGTCGGGTACCCACGTCTTGCGCCGAATGTCGACGGTACGGCGCTTTGCAATTCTACTGCGTTAGTGTGGTTCATACAGCAACAGCCTCAAGCTCCGTTGTGACCGCAAGGTTTATTTCTTCTTTCTAGCTTTAAGCATCAAAATTGATGTAGACTGTGGCTTATTCTAGGTTCCTTGCGAGAACTGTTTTAAACGTGGATGTGGAGCCATATGTCCCACCGGTAATGAGACAAAGTATTCAAATGCTAGAGCACACTTAATTCTCCCCGCAGGATCTTTGACTACAGGGAAAGGGAATCGGTGGGTGCTCTTACTCTCTTACCCCGAAACGTACACATAACACCCCACTGTC
This sequence comes from Boletus sp. MG55, assembly GCA_003313885.1. Classification (NCBI taxonomy): domain Eukaryota; kingdom Fungi; phylum Basidiomycota; class Agaricomycetes; order Boletales; family Boletaceae; genus Boletus; species Boletus sp. MG55. The sequence continues at coordinate 21,063 of QGOI01017437.1, read as the reverse complement.
AGCTTGGTCCTCACAAGCAGCGCAGAATTACACAACAAGATCGAATCGATGTCTGCACGGATTCGCGAGCTTGAGGACGCCCTTCGGCGTACGCACACTCAGACATCCGATGACCCACATCCGTTATTATCGAATACCATTCCACTCGCTTCTCAGGAGAACACCTTATCATATTCAACCAATGTCGAAGCTTCTTCATTGAGCGAGCCTGAAACTGACGCTGTCATCGATGCTTTTGGTATTTCGAACTAGCATCTTGTCGTATGGTACGATGACGCGCTCATCAGGAACACTCACGATCGGCACACGCGGTGAAACTACCTTCATGAGCAGTACAGCACGCGCGGAAGTATGCTTCACAATCTACTGCGAGGTTCCGGATTCTGATGGCATTTCTTGCACCCTTCCAGTATCTCATCGGGGTAATTTTGATCCCTTGTTCTTATCGTATCTTATACGAATACTCCCGCTATTCAGCGTCCCCTCAAGAGGGCACCGACATGGGCGATACTGGTACAGAGTTCGCGCCTCCCAGCACGTGTGATAAACGCCTCGATACCTGAGCACGACGTCACTCCGGTTGATGCCGAGCTGCGGGAACTCGTGTTGGGCCACCGCCCACCGCTGTTGGAAGCCATCCGGTTGTGTGAGATATATCTGGAATGGGGGAAAACATTGTTCGTAATCCGTATTTCCCTCTTGGCAGGAATAATTGACCATTTTGCCAGATGGAATCCATTCTCGCGTCACGAGCTGCTTGACGAGATAGTAGGGAGTATCTATCGTGCAGAGTGGGTCAGCCGATTTCATGACGTTTCGGTAACTTATTCTTCCTCACAGCTCCTACGAATCAATACCAGGCCCTCATGCGCTATCACTTCTCTTTAGCATTTTTGCTCTTGCGTCACTGTTTGATCTTAGTCGGCCCGCTTTCAGTATCGAAGCTTACGAGTACCACATATTATCCCGCGTAGCGCTCCAGTTTAGCACGCCCTGCTCAACCACCACCTTGCAGACGGTCTTTGCACTGGTACGTCAATCTCCAAAGCGCAAAGCGCACCGCCTGTACGAATGTAACAATAATGGACAGGAAAATCACCTCCAGTGGCTCGATTTAAGTGACGTACAAATGGAACTCAGTCGGACCTTTATCTTCGTTGGCTTAGGGGTCAAACTTGCATACCGAGTGAGTGCCTCTTGGACCATCTCAAATGTGTGCTCATTCTTGCCTAGATGGGACTTCGTGCGTTTCCTTGAATTTATCTTAGCCACCGTGTCTTAAACATACAATAAGACCTTCATAGTGCACGCTTTCAGCTTGAGAAAAGTGTTGTCCAGAAGCGGAGCACCCTCTTCTGGCAAATGTTTCTGATGGACACGATGCTCGTAAGCGTGCGACCCTTCCCTTGCCTGACGTATACTCAGCCACGGCCATAGAGCTTTTATGCCGGACGACCTCCAAATGTCTCGCTTGACTGGATAGACGCACCATTTCCTGACGATGAATTCCCGGTGAAGAACGACAAGGGAGAGTTAGAGATGGGCTGTAAGTATGATTTGACCTTTAGATGCTGGTTGAGTGAAATAGATCATTGACAGGGCGCTCTTGGTCCTGGAGGTTCTCGAAATTGTTGCATGAAGTATTGGTCGCTGCATTTGGTGCGAAAATCCCGACGTACAGCACGATCTTGGAACTTGACCGGAAGATTCGTGATTTTCCGATTCCTTCCCATCTACAACTTCAATCAATAAATGACACTCGAGCGGAACCTCAAGTTGTCTTACAGCGGTTCCTCGTTCTGACGATGAAAGAGTCTGGCAAGTAATCTTTTATACGTATCTCCTGGTCCATATGCTCATCTCATTCTCTCAGTACTCCTCAACATCCACAGACGTTATTTCTCACAGGCGTTACAAGATTCTCCCGGCGACCCGCTAAAACACAGATATGGCCCCTCTGTCATGGCCATGTATCGGTCCGCTTGGCGGCTGATCGTCGGCCACTCATCCGTAGTGGATTGTATTCCAGACATCGCAGCGCGGATACCGATCTTATGGTCCCAGGCATTTTCAGCCGCCGTACGTTGAACGAACCATGATCGCGAACTTGGAATATCTGATCGTGTTTCCTGTAGATTGTTATGTGCATGATCGTGACTCATGCACCCAATTCAAACATGGCCGCGTCATCGCTGCATGAGATCGACGCGTTGTACGAGGTATTTAAGAAGGCGGCTCCGACCACTAGAATCGCTTCCGTCCTTTGGGTGTGTTCTTCTCAATTCTCTTTCCTCCGAATGTTGAAGGCTAATGCCACGGCTAGGAGCTTCTCGAGAAGATATGGCGCAAAAGCCACGAGAATGTTCACCATCCCCGCTCGGAGTCTATCATATCCCGAGCGGAGCTGGATAGAGTGGGAGGTGGTTCGACACGGCTCATTTCAAAGACCAGCGATACATCGTCGCCTCCGCCTTGTCACTCCGCAACGCCTTCTCCTGAGCCCCAAACACCATACTCAAATCCAAACAACACCACGAAACCACCATGCGCCTCCAATTCTTCCTTTGACTTCTCGTCGACGAGTATCCATCCTAGGATCATGCAAGACATGCAAAGCTTCGACGGGTTTCAAGCGTCATTCACTGCCACAGGTGGACACGATTCCGCTACCCCAAAGCAATTCTCGCAATCGATGATTGACACGCAGCTCAGCCATTTCTGTGCTGACTCGGAGGCTTACAAGGCACAAGAAACCTTGAATACGTTCCACTCGGTTCGGCCACAACCATTCTACCCTCCCCGCGAGATGCACTCACCCGAGGGTATCGCCTTGGACTCGGCTTGGCAGAGTTTCATGGAACAACTTGGGTTTTGATGTTGGAATTTCTGTACGTCCATGTCGCGACGTCGTACTAGTCTTCGTTTCGTCTCAAAGTCCCTTGTTTCGTTATGGTATTGAGAAGTTATTGCTCGGAAATTTACTGTGCCCACCTTGTTATTTTATTGTTCTACGTTGTTACACAGAATGGCCGGGTAGTGTACTATTTTTATGCTCGTTGGTTTAGCACCAGCGTGCAGGTTAATGGCACCAAGCCAGGGACAAACGCAGATAACATATAACCAGTTAGACAGTTTGGTCGTTCTGAAAGTATACCTACCGTATTGACAGGACTGCCCCAGCTTGAAATTGTTGGCATGACGTCGTTGAAAGAACTTGAAATGATGGTTTGAACTTCTTGTACCACCGCTTGTGTGATCACGGCGGTGCACAGCAACTTTTCATGCATCATGATCATCATGTACAACTTCCAGCTCTGGTCTCAGACTGGGATTCTCCGTGAGGTTAATCAAAGTCGAGAACCTCCGCCTGAATCCGAGAGAGGAATCAATATATCCATATTTTCACTCGCCGTACTTATGTGCGGCTGAGTTGGGGATCTTGGGTTTAAATTGTCATTGGCTGTGTCGCAGGCTCAGCATGCGCATCCGAGTCTGGAACTTAGGCGGGGACCGTGGCGCTCGTCTTATTTCCAAACTTCTATCGGGTCACATCGGATTGTTCCAACTGCCTTGCGGTAATATTAGTAGTACGTGAGGGCATTTGATTCTCTTATCAGGCACAAACTTATTTATGGTTATCACACAGGACGACACGCGCTTTCGAAGCCTCGAGCGCATCCATCAACTGTCTACGCCGACGCCGTTCATGTGATCAGAGGACGACAAGGATCAAACTCCTGTGACACAGCCAAGTACAGCCTTTTAGGTGTTAATTCCTGCTGCCCTTGGGGTACTAGTATTGTCAAGGCGTTCTTCTCACAACTTGCAGAGGGGACTCTTTGTTCAAGGACAACGTCGCCCAGGTTGTTGGCTGGTACTCTTTCTGACTTTCTGACACACTGACAGCGAGCCAATAGGTAGGACAGGTCGTTATCAACTTGAAGCAGCCCTAGAATATTACCGTTCTTTTTCCACGAGCGCCCATCGCTTGCAAGGCCAGGCGCCTACGGACAAGTTCTTGAGCGTTCAATGGAAGGCACCACACAGGCTTTATGATCAATGTCGTGAGTATCCCGTGGCGCGCGCGGCAGCGTGTTCTGGTAGATTTTTCAGCCCTCCTCAAGGCGTGGGGTATTTATGGCGGCCGAAGGAGGCCACCGCAGAGGCAAACACCCATCCACTTCCAACGAATGGCTCCCCTCCCCACACCTCTCGCGGGTTCAAAGTTCACCCTCAACTCGGCTGGCGTCGCAGGCTTTTTCGGGGGTAAAGAAGCCATCTCGGCCATGGCTACCGTCCACCTCTACAAAGGCAGACGATGGCTTGGCTGGTTCAATTCCCCGGGGAGTTACACTATCGCGAAGCGTTTCGGCAGGATGGCGAACTCACGCTTCTGGGACGGATTGTTTCCAGGCTCGGACGACTCGCCAGCCGTTACTTTCGGACTCGATGGCAAGAAGGGACCCAAGTACATCGCAGCCTTGTCTGGGACGTCAATGCACACGGGACATCTGGCTTATCTGACAATGCAGCGGAGCAGAAACACGGATGGAGAATTCATAGAGGGAAGAGAGACGATGCCCGTTGGCGTTTCATACCTGGCCATGAAGCACGTCGACTACGATGCCCCCATTGAACGCCTACCTCTTACGGACGCCCTCCTTGGCCTTATCCCAATCAGTGTCAGTATCGTGACCTGCATCATGTGTGCGTTGGTCTACGATTGGTTCAGCTTCTCCATGATCTTGCTTGGCATCATCTCCAGTGGCTTGGCCAGCTATGTCATCGGCAACGGAAGGCCCGTTATCAAATCTGTCAAGGAACCAGCCTCCGGGGCTCCTCCGGGCCATGGCATACTAATAGGAGAGGACGAGGTAGTCGTGATCAAAGGGGAAGAGCGGGACGTGAACGCCATCACAAAGGGACGTTTCGATCTCGAAACTGATCCAAAGCAGGGCCACAAAAAGAAAGGAATCGATCCAAAGCAAGGGGACGAAGAGAGAGGTACTGAACCAAAGCAGGTCGGCGAAGGGAAGCGAACCTATCCAAAGCAGGGCCGCAAAAAGAAGGGGACCGTACGCAACTACCACGATATCGGTGTATGCTCCCTCCTGCTCATCGTCCAATTCCTTGTACAACTTCTCCTCATCCCGCAAGGATCCCTCTTTGGCCAAACCATGTTCCTCGTCTCGCTCGGTGTCTCTTGGGGGTATAACTCCTACCTATCCTCACTGGAGAAAGAGAAGATACAGACGGGTTTACTTTTTCAGACGCTTGGGAAGCCTGAGATGCTCCACTTTTGCGCTGGTACGAGGACGACGATGGCAGTATTTGTTTGCCTGCTGCTCTTCCACGGGGTCAAATGCTCGTCCCCGGAAGTGGATGAAGATCATCGTATTAGGATCCTCCACTCGTGTGTCCCAAACAATACCGCCGTATGGAAGCGGTGGACGAAAAAAGTTGTCCAGCAGCTCCTGGATATCGACGACGATTCCAAGTCGTTGCCCTACTTGGAGGAAGACGAGGAGGACCAGGCGCTTCCTGACTCGGACAGGAAGCTCTTGAAACAGCTGCTTACAGATGCAGATGCAGCGTTTAGAGGGTATTTCAGTGTTCAGGAGAGATTACCTGATGATTCTAGTGTTTTCGAAAATAGAATTATACCAGGTTGAACGTTGAACGACCATGTAGAACACGTTGATCACTGTTGTATTTCTTTGCTACATACTATCTGTTATCGGAAGTAAGTCAATGCACACCTCCCAGCACAGTACGAATGTAAATCAAATTCGTAACATTAATGATTGTTGTACAGATAGACGTTTTTCATACCGCGACTCGGGACCCACGAAAGAAACACCTACTTCACTAGAAGCTCACCCTGTACACCGTATTCGTACTTGTAGGCAAGAACCAGTTGTTGATGATGGCGTGTACGGGATCTACGGACCACATGAGCAGAGCGATGGGGAAAGAAATGTGCTGAGATGCTGACCATCGTCCTCTCCGGCGCCCAACTCTATCAGCTCCTCATCCTCAGAGTCTTCGTCCTCCCAGCCGTCTTCGAGCCAGTCCTCCATGTTATCGATCACGTGCGGGAACACCTCCGGCTCGGGTGGACCGTGGGCGCCGACATCGTGTACATGCGTACCGTTCGTGTGTGAGGGTTTGTAGGTAACGTAGATCGCATCGTGTGTGATCTGAAGACAGGAGATGAAAGAGAGCAAGCGGTCGTTATCAAACTTGGACAATCGGCAGACGGACACGCCCGGTTCGGGTGGGCGGTCGGTGGTGAGGCGGTTGAAGTCAAAGTCGAGAGATATCACATAGATACCTTTCCGCTAGAAAACAAGGAAGGGAGAGTAGGATATCAGTTGAGTGCTGGTAGCGTGAATGTCACATTGTATACATACCGTAGCGATGGCCAGTTTTCCATTAAGGTCGCCTACGGCTAGATAATATGAGATTTCTGCATCGTTTGAAAATGGTTGAAAATTAAGGACGATGGCGATGTCCCGATGATGGACAGCATTCGATCCGGAAAATAGGCGCTGAAAGTCAGGCAGGATGACCAGTCTGCCGTTTGATGTAAGAACAGAAAGATCATTCCCTGATGCCGATACATGACCTGAAGACAAATATCGTCGGTGATTCCCAACCTTGTAGCTCCAAAGCGAAAGCGCGCACATGCCATGAACTCTCCGTGGAATGAGCTAGGAGAATGAAAGTTATGAAGGAGCATTTGGGGATGTACGACGGATGACGCTAAACCATGACTCTGCGGCACTACGTCCCATGTTGCGCTGGATAACTCCAATAATGTTGACAGCTGGTACAGCAATGCTCCACCTTCCCTCGCGAAGATACGCAATCCACCACCACCACAAATGAACACATACAGGTCATTGACTTCGACGTAGTTGATGGCGGCTAATAGTACTCCGTGATGTGGTCGTTGAACATCCCGAACGACGAAATTTAATTGCGAACTCGGGACGTCCCAAAGATATACATTGTTCGTTGCCGCGGCTAGCAGGGTTGGGTACGAAAAACGGAATGCACAAGTGTTTTCTGGCATGCGAAGAAGTGCCCAGGCTTTGAAATGTCCCCAGCGGCTCTCTGCAGAATCAAAAATTGCTGCAGCTTGCGTGGATGCTTCAAGCATTTCTTTGTCTGGAGGTGACGTTTCTGGGAGCTGATCACCGTCTGCATCAACAGTACGTCGCCAGACTTCCTTGCAATTGTCGTATCGATTGAACACGATGTAACCCCGGTCGTATTCGCAGTGCGCATAGCGGACAACGTGGGTCTGGAGACGAGTCGTATCAGGTACCGGGGCTCGAGAGGAATACGAGATGTTGGGCCGTACCGGAGGAAGTGACCACAAGACGCGATTGTTTTTGATGTCACACACGAATAGACCACCTATCTTGCAGGTCGTAATGATGAAACCGAGTTCATAATCGACTTTAATGCGATGCACAACCGATCCTGTCGCCGTCAATTCTCGAACGACAGACGGCGCTTTGCCGCACCAGCCCCTCTCGATTTCCAGTTGTCTCCTGCCTGGAGATTAGCCAATCAGCGATGATGATCAATATCCGACACGGAAAACGAGCGGACAGAAGGCTTTCCAGTCGACTAGAATTAAGCCTGTACGAAGTTGGTCCTCGTCGATGAAACGGTGGAGTATTGCGGCGTTTCTGTACACAGTGGGTTCGTTGGCTGCAATCAAGGCATTCCAATCGCGCGATATTTGGATGATAGAATACAACGAATGTAGCGGGAGGTACGAGATCGTGTGCAAAGCGATCTCTGCTGGCAATTGGTGCAACATTGCAAACGAAGATCAAAGCGAGTGTGGATTGATGACATTTATTGGACACACGTGACCAGGTTCGAACTGTAACCCTGTCACGTGATTCCCCTATCCATTTACTGCAATTGGTGGGGTATACTTACAGTAGTGCCATTACAGTAGGTCGAGGAATGGTGATAGGCTACCCGATCATGAACTGTATTTAGCGCTCCCGCTCAGCCTCTATTGCGCCCAGGTAAGGGGCTATGCTGCACAAAGGCTAGGTAGCCTAGTGGCAGAGGTCCTAGCGTATGGTACTATTATATAGCATTAGGCTTAGCCATCATGATGATGTTGTCAGTGACTGTCCTTTCCTGTTGTTCATTAGTTTTCCCTCTTCGCTATGATCTGGTTGTTTCCTTTTCCTTTCAAATATCGTATTCATGAGTCGCGACCGTGACCTATCTGTCACTCTGTGGCCGTGGATAGTCGCGTCGAATACAGTACGCTCTCAATTCAATCCTTCACCAGCAGTATTGATATCCATCCAGTGCAGATAACCCTTCTTGGGCTTGCTATAGTCGTGCTTTATTATTAATTCACGATCCCTGTATTACACTGATAGGGATGGCCCAAATGGTCCCCCGCAATGGATATATTTCACGTGCGTCTTTTTACCTATCGTTATGTCCATCTGGAAACGTAGGTGGGTCCTTGGTCTGTTCATGTACCAGACCTTCGATACTGTGGATGGGTGTACTCCCTGACGTCCAGTGATTTGAAGTAAGCAAGCCCGCCGGACTCGCATGGCTGGCCGGCTTGGTGAATTGTTGATCATGGTATGTATCGAGGTTTAGCTACAATCTCTGCAGGTTTATCCTGATTGACTAGGTTGTGATGCCCTCGGCACCCTTTCACGTCCTTTATAGCTGGAAGTTACTTTGGCGGCCAGAGCTCTTAATCTAGGTTGTTCGTGGTAGACTGTGGAATCGCAGGTCGCAACCCCTGCCGACTTTTACCTGACCACACGGGAAGAGTACCATACGGGGATACTGTATCTTGGACCGTTTTCCGGACCCGTTGAAGGCATTCTTATGATTGTACTCATCTACATCATTTCCGGGGTCTTTGATGAGTGCTCCGTTTCCTAGAATTTTCTCGGGGCTCATGGCCGCATAGGAACTTCGTTTTGGAACCAACGTCTCCTCACCTTTACACACCTACCATATACCAGAGGTTGCTGACATTGTCCCTGCCATTGGTCTTAACGAGGCTTTCATGATATTTTCCGCTTTCAGTCTGGCTTTCAATATTGTGTCTAGGTACTATGATATCTTCTGCATGTGCAGAAAGCCACTGATGCCACTGTAGGCTACCGGAATGTTTACAGGGCGATGCGAGCCGCTGGAAGGTCTACTCTCCAGCCTTTTTTTTCCCTTCTTCCCTTTGTACTATCGACAGTACTTCAGGTTCTATGGTTGCTTCACCCGTCATGCTACTTATCATTCGAACATCGTACATTCGCCGCTTTTCCTTCCATTCACGTGTGCCTGGGGTTTGCAGTTTGCCCACCACGTCCGACGGATGATGTTGAGCCATGTGACAAACACATCCTTGTCCTGGTGAGGTTGTTTCGCGCGACTATTCACACTGAACTGATATCCCGATGCTGATACGCGCGACTCCGTTTTCACGCGTCCATTCGCACTGAACTGACACCATGATGACATGCGCGTCGCGACTCGGCCGACTGAACTTGTCCTATGGTATCGTTGTGAGACAATCCGTGACATGAATACCCCTTATGCAATGTTCCATGAGCGTTTGGAAAATCCGTCCTGCTGGATATCGCGGGCATCGCGCCAAATTCCCTCCACGTCCTTCTTACGCACCGTGAAGCACGCATTGCCAAGGTACTCCGTGATTTCCCTGACCACGAGGGTACAGAAGCGACTGTACACGAGGAACGAGGTTGTCAGCGTCAGGTATTGAACAAAGAGTGCGGTACGACCCGGTGTCGACTGGATGATAGGTAACCTAGAAGAGCATGAGCGATGCACAACACCAAGCCCAAATTTAGCATACCGGTGAAGTAGGTTAGATATGTAGATGAGCATCAATGACACCGACACCATTCCATATCCACAGAGAGTCCGGGTCGGCATAAGCAGTCCTACCCCCGAGGGACAACCATAGTTAGAAGTAACGCCTAGTACATCGCGTCGTTACGGCTAGATGAAAGAAGTTATAGGCAGAACTTTTAGTGCCATTGTGAGGTGAGATCGAGGTCACCTTGAGGTAGCCTGTCAGGTTTCAACTCAGGATTCTGACCCTTATGGCAGAGGTGGAAGTACGGAACGTAGAAAGCGGAGCTCGAAAAGAAGATTCACTGGCAAGTGGATCCTCGAGTCACTTACCGCCGCCGAGGGCAACAAGCTCGGACACCGTTGGAAGATGTCATATACTGTGCTCATCGCTGGCTCGGACAGTGCTGCATGCTGAGCGGTCTCAGCCTGTGCCACAGTTACTCATTGACCATCACCCTGCTCGCTGGAGTCGTTTCAACAACCTCACCTTACCTACTAGAAAACATAACTCCCGACGGCGAACAGGAATGAAGACATCAATTACATCATGTCATGTCCACCGTTCCATACTGCAACTTCGGCTCATTCTGATATGCTTTGATCTGAAGCTATGAGCTACATTTTTGGGTTTTCGAAGTTTAGTTTGGCAGCTGTCATTGCTGCTAGTTTTGTACGTGAGCGGCGTTTTATGGTCTCATCTTCTTGCTGATCTCAGGACACTGCGCTAATGGAGTTCTATTTCTAGAATGCTTTTCTGCGGGGTAATATCAACACAAACTATGCTTGGCATCGCCACGGTCGTGAACGTGGTGATGGTTGAACGGCGTTGAAGGGTCCCAGTCGCCTAGGCGGTTGTGCGTTCGACGCTTGTCGCCCCGAGACGTTCACGCCCGTTTCTGACAGGTATTTATCACGAAGAAACAATCTCTGTTGAGCCAGTCTAAGAGTGCCAAGGGAGTATTGGTGTCGATACTTAAAAAAGGGTCGCAGAAAGCAGAACCGGAGGAGACAAGACAAAATGCGGGACGCGCAAGCAAAGCGGATTGCATTATATAACAATGGGTCTGAGAATTCAGGTTACAAGAAGGATCGAATGCTGCTCGCGCAATCCACGAATCATCGATCATCAATCGGTGCTACTATCTTCATGGAATCGCCATGTTCGACGATGGCTTTGCCGCGGGCTAGTCGGCACCGCCTCTGGTCATGACGAAATTCATGCTCTTCGATTACTGCAACTCAGATCAGTAAATCAGGCCGAGACAAAGATCTCAAATTAGTCTCCATATGGTAATTTCTTCGATAAACCCACCAGAATTTCCGAGCTCTCAAGTGGGTCTTTAGGAGATAACGTTACTTGTCTGCTTTACTGATAGGCAGCGGGGAGGTCCGGTAAGGTATTCGCTCCCGTCTACGGTCGAGGGATGCTATATAAGTAATGGGGAGCTAATCGTTCAACCTCCACTCGCCATGGGTTTCCAGCTGCCAGGGTTGCCAGAGAACATCTCAGGTGTTACCTATGGCGTCGTAGGCATTGTTGCCGCCATTGTCGTCATCGCAAGACTGTCGCGAGGTCCTAACGTGAGCAAAATTCATAACACCACTCACTCCCAACTGGGTTTTAATCTGCTGCGCTAGCTCGATGCACTCCCTACGGTCGGACTCAGTAGCTTGCTCGGCTCCTGGTATGGTCTCAACCACCTGAACAACCCTGCAGAGATCATACAGGAAGGATACGAGAAGGCAAGTCTGTTGATCCGCCCTCTTCCACGTATGTCATCACGATGTTGCAGTACAAGTCTGCGCCATTCAAGGTTGCGGTAAGACATGGCTGGATGGTCATTCTGAGCGATCCAAAGCACCTAGAAGAACTCTCGAGAGCGCCTGAGAACGAGCTTTCTTTGGGAGAAGCCGTAAATGATGTGACCGATTGTCTTGTTCTTCTGGAATTGACGCGTATTGAATGTTGTTGGCAGCAAATTAACTATCACTATACGCTGGGACACGACATCCACGATCCCCCCTATCATGTTGCAGTCATTCGCTCGCGACTTACTCGGAATATTGGAACGATATATCCGGAGATCCGAGATGAGATTGTTACAGCCTTTGATGAGGTTCTGGACCTCAGAGGCGATGGTGAGAAGTCTGTTCTGATGAGGGTTTATCATGCATTGATCTAGGGAACGCTCAGAGTGGAAGAGTGTACCAGCATCGAGTGCTGTCCAAACGGTCATCTGCAGGACACACAATAGACTACTTGTTGGCCTCCCATTGTGTACGTTTTCCTCTCACTTACCCCTTCCTTGTGTCCTAATTCTTTGCTTTAGGCCGCAACCCAGATTGGATTGATCTTAATATCCGGTGCAACCTTGACATCGTCAAAGAAGGTTTTGGGATTGGACAGTTCCCTAAATTTCTAAGGACGTAAGTATCTCGATGACTTGACCAGGGTTCATTTTACAGTGATCACCAGTCTAGCTGTCTGTTTCTTTGCGCGTGGCATCGCTCGAGATATCAAGTACGGTATAAAACATCTTGGTCCAACAATCGAAGAACGACTAAAATACCTGAATGAGTATGGGAACAAGTGGGCTGAAAAGCCTGTTTGTTGATTCCTTTTTCCTTTATATGAAGTTGTTCACCACTATGTTCATTAGAACGACCTTTTCTCATGGTTGATGGATGAAGCAAAAGGCCCGCAGTTGACGGTTAAATCCTTGGTAACTCGCGTGCTGGCTGTCAACTTTTTTGCTACCAATGTGAGTATCGTTATCTGATTGTGTCTAACTCTAATCGGTCAACTTGAACCAGACATCTTCCAATGTAAGTCCGAATCAATGTAGCAGTCCTATTTCAACCTGACATGTGCTGCGCTGCAGAGCTTCACTCACGCACTCTTCTACCTTGCGGCGAACCCTCAGTATATCGAGCCGCTTCGCAAGGAAGTTGAATGTATCGTTGAGAAGGAGGGATGGTTGAAAACTGCCCTTAGTAAGATGCGTAAAGTCGACAGCTTCCTTAGGGAGTGTCAACGTATGGAAGGAACAAATGCTCGTGAGTATTTTTGCATTCAGAGCGAGCATCCTAATTACTCCACTTATTAGTAAGCCTCATACGCACGGCCCTAAAAGACTTCACATTCTCGGACGGAACTTCCATACCAAAAGGAGCGCAGGTTGGTGCCGCCAGTCGATCTATACACCACGACGAGAAATTCTATGAAAATGCCAATGTATTCGAGCCTTTCCGATTTGCTGACATCCACGAAGAAGACGGTGAGGGTGCGAAGCGCCAATTCGTCTCGACACCCATCGATTATCTACCCTTTGGGCACAATAGACATGCATGGTATGGGGCTCTATTTTTTCCCCTTGTACGAAAGGGTGAATAAACTGATCGCCTGATAGCCCGGGACGTTTCTTCGCTGCGAGCGAGCTGAAATCCATGTTAGCGCATATCATTGTGACATACGACATTAAGTTGGAGGACAACGCGACGCACCCGCGTAGTTTGCGGATTGGCACTGGGATCATACCCGATTCCCACGCAAAAGTCTTGTTCAGGAAGAGGGTCAATTGAGGGATGTTTCTTTTTGTACCGATACTCCCCTTACGTCTTTGGTCTATGCACTTTTTTTGCACTAGGTCGTTTTTCGTTGACGATCTCAACGGAGTGGGGGTTCCAAAGATGTGCTAGTTCCCCTTCGTTGTCTTGAATGTACTGAAACGTTGTACCGAATCTAACCATCGATAACACCGGGTATCAAACGAGTAAATGAGGTACGACGTTGTATTGCCCGACTCGGAAGACCAGGGTCTATTTATGTATGTAGCAGGATTCTACTATGGCGGAAACGGATAAACAGAAGCCGAAATTTTCAGATAAAACAGTCGCAGGGCTATTACTGTGTTCCAAATCCAAACTTGTGCTTTGAGCGAATAACACGCAAACAGTACTAGAGTGTACGGGCAATCTATAACCCGAAGGAAGTCTCGGTGAGATTAGAGTCGCTTTTCCGTCGGAGGGCCGTGGGCTACTTTAAGCTGATCGTAAGTAATGGGGAGCTCAGTATTCATCCTCCACTTACCATGAGTTTCCAGCTGCCGCAGCTACCAGAGAACCTCACAGGTGTTACCTATGGCATTGTAGGGATCGCTATTGCCATCGTCGTCATTTCAAGGCTGTCGCGTGGTCCCAATGTGCGTAAATGGGTGATACCACCCACCACCATCGAGTCTTGATTTGCTAGGCTAGCTTGATGCGTTCCCGACGGTCGGACCCAGTAGCTTTCTCGACTCCTGGTGTGCTGGTTTCAAGTCCCCGACCAATGCCACAGACATTCTACAAGAAGGATATGAGAAGGCAAGTCTACTTATCTGTCCTCTTTCATGCATGTCATCACGATGCTGCAGCACAAGTCTGCACCATTCAAGGTTGCCGATAGGCGCCGCTGGATGGTCATTCTAAGCAATCCCAAGCATCTAGAAGAACTCTTGAGAGCGCCGGAGGATGAGATTTCTCTCATGGAAGCTGCAAATGATGTGAACAATTGGCCCACTCTTTTGGAATAGCCTCATATTGAATCCGTCTGAAGCGAATTAGCATTGTTCATACGTTGGGACACGAGATTCACGAAACGCCTTTTCACGTTGCAGTCATTCGTTCGCAGCTCACCCGAAATATTGGAGCGATGTATCCTGGGATCAGAGCAGAGATCGTCACGGCTTTCGATGAGGTTCTGGATCTCAAAGGCGATGGTGAGGAATTTGCTTTGATGAGAGTTTACCGTACATTGATCTGGGGAACACTCAGAGTGGAAGGGTGTGCCAGCATTAAGTACCATGCAAAAGGTCACCTGCAGGACAGCCAACAGAGTATTTGTTGGCCTCCCACTATGTATGATTTCCCCTCACTCGCCCCTCATTTGTGTTTCTTAATTGTTCGCTCTAGGCCAGGACCCGGATTGGATTGATCTTAACCTACAGTACACCCTTGTTCTTAACATAGAAGGGCAGGTACTCGGGCTCTTCCCTGAATTCCTAAGGCCGTAAGCCATCTGGGTTACTTGTCAAAACTAATTTTACATCAATCGTCAGTCTAGCTGCCTGTTTCTTTACGCGTGGCGTGACTCAAGGTACCAAGCGCGGTCTGAAGCACCTTGGTCCAATGATCGAAGAAAGACAGAAATATTTGAATGAGTATGGGAATGGGTGGGTAGAAAAGCCTGTTTGTTGATTCTTCTATCCCGATATGAAGATACTCACGATTATCTTTCTTAGAACGACCTCTTATCATGGTTGATGGATGAAGCAGAAGGTTCGCAGTGGACGGTAAAATCCTTGGTAACTGGCATATTGGTTGTCAACTTTGTTGCTATTCATGTGAGTGTGTCATTGTCTGATTGTGCCGGGCCCTAATTAACTGTACCAGTCAACCTCCAATGTACGTCCGAATCAATATGGACGCCGCCTCATTTAATCTAACATGTTCTGTGTTGCAGAGCTTCACTCATGTACTATTCTACCTTGCGGCGAACCCTCAGTATATCCAGCCACTTCGTGAGGAAGTTGAATCCATTATTGAGAGGGAGGGATGGTCGAAAGCTGCTCTGGGTAAGATGCGTAAAGTTGACAGCTTCCTCAGGGAGTGTCAACGTTTGGAAGGAACGGCCGCTCGTGAGTGTTTTTGTCTTTGTTAATAAAGCAGGCATACACTATTCGACTCATTAGTGGCCCACGAACGCAAGGCGTTGAAGGACTTCACGTTCTCGGACGGAACTTTTATACCGAAAGGAACGATGATCGGTGTCCCCAGCCGATCTCTGCATTACGACGGGAGGTTTTACGAAAATGCCGGAGTGTTCGAGCCCTTCCGATTTGCTGACATGCGCGAGGAGGGCGGAGAGGATGCGAAGCATCAACTCGTCTCGACAGCCACCGAGTATCTGCCCTTTGGGTACGGTAAACACGCATGGTATGGAACTCCACGTCTTTGTCTTCTACGGATGGCTGAGTAAATTGACCACCTGACAGCCCAGGGCGTTTCTTCGCTGCAAGCGAGCTGAGATCTATGTTGGCGCATACTGTGATGACGTACGACGTCAAGTTAGAGGACAACACGACACGCCCACGCAGTTTGCACTTTGGCACTGCGATCGTACCCGATCATCGTGCAAAAGTGTTGTTCAGAAAGAGGGTCGATTGAGGGATTTTTGTACCAATAAGTTTTTTTTGGTCTGCGCACTTTTTTCTTGATTGGTTCGTTTTTTGTTGCTGATCTCAAGGAAGTGTGGGTTCCAGAAATATGCATGTTCCCCTTCCTTGCCCTGAATGTACCGAAACATTGTACTGGCTCTAACCATCAATAGCACCGGATATCATGTTCCCTCAGATGCACTAAAAGCCTTTGAGATCAATAAATTGGATGGTAAAAAGCAACGGAAGCAGCGGCGTGACACTATTACTCCCCAATATAATCAAATCCCAACGAAACCAAACGAGGACTCATGCGGCAGATGGCCACTGCTTCTGGCCTGCCAAAAATACTGACTCATCTGTTCTCGGGGAGTGAGGATTTCAAGTTCCAGCCTGGCCGTAACTTACACGCGACCAGCGGTGGGCAATTAGCAGCAATCGGGCGATATTAACATTTCTCCGACTTGAGGTTTTAGAACGGTAAGTTTCAAGTTGCACTCAGGATCGCATTCCGAAACCCCCCGGAATTCCTCGCTAATGTTTCAGGTTGTCTCCCCCCAGGTCAGCGGATCAAAGGGGGCGGCTATATGTCTGGTGCTTGCCGCGTCGTGTGTGCCTGAGGCATTCGATGTTCCAATGGCGCAATCTCAGTTGGGCTGTTTCAGCATGTCAGTGCGCGTTGTGAGCGGAGTTGGTATTGCCAACCCAAAAGTTGGCAGGTGACATCTTGCTGATCAGTGAAATAGTAACTGACTGACTTAGGCCACAATAACTTGAATAATTCAGGCTACAAGAGAGCTCAGAGATCAGATTCAAGTGATGATGATATGGTACGGCTATCTTCATCGAATATTGGCTGGCCGTGTTCATGGAGGACTTTTCTGCGAGCTAGCTGCCACTGCCGTAGGCTTGATCCAACCGTTTTAACTTTTCGTCGCCCTTCCGGGAGATTCGGTCGGTGTCAGTTGTCACATGTCTGCATTCCCTACGGTCAGACCCAGTAGCTTGCTCAGCTCCTGGTGGGCTAGGTTTATGCCCCTGATCAGTGCCACAGACATCCTACAAGAAAGATATTCCTGGACCCGTAGGGGACATGGTGTACCGAGCATTAATTCGTGGGAATGGATATGAGAAGGCACGTCTACTTATTTGTCCTCTTTCATGCATGTCATCACGATGCTGCAGCACAAGTCTGCACCATTCAAGGTTGCCGATAGGCACTGCTGGATGGTCATTCTAAGCAATCCCAAGCACCTAGAAGAACTCTTGAGAGCGCTGAAGGATGAGCTTTTCATGATGGATGCTGTAAACGACATGAACAGTTGTCCTATTCTTTTGGAATCGCCTCATAGTATTGAATTTGTCTGCAGCGAATTAGCACTGTTTATACGTCGGGACACGAAATCCATGAAACGCCCTTTCACGTTGCAGTCATTCAAGCTCATTCGCCGCTCACCCGAAATTTGGAACGATCTATCCTGATATCAGATCCGAGATTGTCGCGTTGTTCGATGAGGTTCTGGATCTCAAAAGCGATGGTGAAGAATCTCTTTCATGAGTGTTTACCATGCGGAAGGTCACCTACAGGACAACCAACAGCCGGGCAGACCCGGCAGAGTATTCATTAGCCCCCCATTCTGTATGTTTTCCTCTCACTTGCCCCTCATTTCTGTTTCTTAATTGTTCACTCTAGGTCTGACATGCCAGTCCCGCAGCGAGCGATACCACACACGAAATCGACGACGTGGCTCAGGCTCTTCCTGGTACTGGACGGGGACATTGAATGAAGTTTGGAACTGACTCAATGAGCATCAAGGTTAGCATGGTTCGACAATAGTGGGAAAACATTTCAAATTTAAACATACCGCGGTGAGCGCGGCCAATTTTAAACGCAGCCAATTGACACCAGCCGGCCCGGATCTGCAAGTGCGAACTGGATTAGCCGAGGCCGATGCCTCGCATAGGCTAGGCGAAAGGGGGTAGTAGTAGAGCTTTGGGCTTCCGCCAGCCTGCCAATCAAAGCTCGCGAAAAACAACAAGAATCTCTCCTGGCCATGTTATGTTATAGTGTACGTGCTACTACACAATCTATACAATTTTAACAGGGTCCTGAACAAGGAAGCAATATACCTCACATTGGTCAGGCTGTTTCCCCGAACACCCATACGACATGCGAACAGTACACGTTGCGTCTTAGTGTACGTACTGCTACACAATCAAAACAATTTTAACAAGGTCCCAAACAGGGCCTATGATAGTATGTATATAATTTGAATCTGCTAGTGGATTCGGTGGTGTTGTGCCGGATTTGCGGTCCCGAAAGACTCTTGCGAGAAAGTGGCAGGCTCTTCGTTTTATCTCGTGACTTCTGAATCTGCCAGACCATTGATTGAACCCAACTCGACTGCGTTGTCCAGGGCCAACAGGATCTCTTGCAGGCTCACCAGGGGGGTTGGAAAGTGCAGACTAAGGCCGTCGCGATGCGTAAGGCCGGAGTATAGTACTAGTATAGCAGGCTGATTAGCAGCGCATACAGGGGGTTACCGTATTAGGGTATGTAGGTACAGGCACAGATTTGTAACCAAAATCTCCGGAAAGCAATCGTTGAAAAGGGCATAATTTATTGAAGGTGTTAACAAATAGAGGTGGCGAAAGTGAGGTGCACGGATAACAGCGACCTCTCCCTTCTGCAGTTGCAAACCAATCAGAGCTCACAAATAATATTGCCAAAGATTCATAAAAAATATTACGTGACAACAATGCTCCACGATAGATTCGGAGCTGGCGTAAGTACTACTACTAATAGCACTACCAATCTGCAAAACACTGTATAATGCATACCGCTTTCGTAGGCCATTTGAGAGCTGTGATTGGGGGACGGGTCGGCGCAAAAGGGAATTAAGGGTCCTTCCAAAAAGGAAACAGGCAAAGTCCATCCCAAAGCCCGCTTCAAAAAGCTGGCTATGTACTGTACGCCGCGATCTGCAAGTGCGAACCAGGTTAGCCGAGCCCGATGTCTCGCATAGGCTGGGCAAAAAGGGACAGTATAATTTTGGGCTTCCGCCAGCCAATCAAAGCTCGCAAAACAACAAGAATATCTCCCTGCCCTGCCGCCCCGCGGATGTAGCTGTTCCACTGATTGGATGTCGATCGAACACGCAGATAATTGTGTACGTACTACGCAATCTATGATACAGGGGAGGTCTCGGTGATATTATAGGTGAAGGGCTACTTAAACTGATCATAAGTAATGGGGAGCTCAACATTCGTGCTTCACTTGCCATGAGTTTCCAGCTGACGCAGCTAGTACTAGAGAACTTCTCAGGAGTTACCTATGGCGTTGTAGGCATCGCCGCTGCCATCGTCGTCATTTCAAGGCTGCCGCGCGGTCCCAACGTAAGTAAATGAGTAACACCGGTGACCCACCACCACTGAGCACTGATTCGCTGAGCTAGCTTGATGCATTCCCTACTGTCGGACCCAGTAACTTTCTCGGCTCCTTGTGGGCTGGTTTCAAGTCCCCGACCAATGCCGCAGACGTGCTACAAGAAGGATACAAGAAGGCAAGTCTGTTGATCCGCCCTCTTCCACGCACGTCATCACGATATTGCAGTGCAAGTCTGCACCGTTCAAGATTGCGGTAAGGTCTGGCTGGATGGTCATTCTGAGCGATCCAAAGCACCTAGAAGAGCTCCCGAGAGCACCCAAGGATGAGCTTTCTTTCGTACAAGCTATAAATGATGTGAACGATTATCTTGTTCTTCTCGAATTGACACGTATTGAATTTCGTTGGCAGCAAATTAACTACTACTATACGCTGGGACACGACATCCACAATCCCCCCTATCATATTGCAGTCATTCGCTCGCGACTTACTCGAAATATCGGAACGATATATCCGGAGATCCGAGATGAGATCGTTACAGCCTTCGATGAAACCCTGGATCTCAGAGGTGATGGTGAGAAGTCTGTTCTGATGAGGGTTTATCATGCATTGATCTAGGGAACACTCAGAGTGGAAGAGTGTACCAGCATCAAGTACTGCCCAAAAGGTCGTCTGCCGGACAGGCAATAGACTACTTGTTGGCCTCCCATTGTGTACATTTTCCCCTCACTCGTCCCTTCCTTGTGTCCTGACTATTTGCTCTAGGCCGCGACCCAGATTGGATTGATCATAGCATCCGGTGCACCCTTGACGTCTTCAGAGGAGGTCTTGCGATTGGACTGTTCCCTAAATTTCTAAGGCCGTGAGTCATTTCAATGACTTGACCAGGCGTTCATTTTACAGTGATCGTCAGTCTAGCTGCCTATCTCTTTACGGGCGTTCCTCGAGATATCAAGTACGGTATAAAACACCTTGGTCCAACAATCGAAGAACGACTGAAATATCTGAATGAGTATGGGAACGAGTGGGCTGAAAAGCCTGTCTGTTAATTCCTTTTTCCTTGATATGAAGGTGTTCACCATTATGTTCATTAGAACGACCTTTTATCATGGTTAATGGATGAAGCAAAAGGCCCGCAGTTGACGGTTAAATCCTTGGTAATTCGCATGATGGTTGTCAACTTTGTTGCTATAAACGTGAGTGTCGTTATCTGATTGTATCCAGCTCTAATCGGTCAACTTGAACCAGACATCTTCCCATGTACGTCCAAATCAATGTGGCAGTCCTATTTCATCCTGACATCATTGCAGAGTTTAACTCACGCACTCCTCTACCTTGCGGCGAACCCTCAGTATATCGAACCGCTTCGCAAGGAAGTTGAATGTATCGTTGAGAAGGAGGGATGGTCGAAAGCTTCCCTTAGCAAGATGCGTAAGATCGACAGCTTCCTTAGGGAATGTCAACGCATGGAAGGAGCAAATGCTCGTCAGTATTTTTGCATTGAAAGCGGGCATCCTAATCACTCCACTTATTAGTGAACATGTTACGCAAGGCCGTCAAAGACTTCACGTTCTCCGACGGAACTTTTATACCGAA
>QGOI01017425.1:0-22011 GCA_003313885.1 Boletus sp. MG55 | reverse complement strand
AAGTTCGAGTGCAACAACGGAGAATCGGGAACGCGCTGACTGGCGAACGGTCTCGGTGGTGAGACCGCATAGGCAGGTTGAGGAGGTGCATAGCGAGGTTGGAGAGAGTGCGGGTGTAAGATGATGCTGGCATTGGCTTGACTAGTTTGGGTCTGCTGCTTCGCTGGCTGGCGGCGAGATGATGTACGGCGAACGAGGGTATCCAAAGGCGAGGAATGCAACAACCTGCCTTGGCTCGACTGGCGGTCGAATCCAGGATGGCCCGAAGCTTGCATATCACCCTCTGGCAGGCTTCAATGTGGTGGTCCCGACGGGCATGGTACTGAAACGCTAGCTTCAAGTTGTACGCCTAAAGTTATACCATCGGTCTCCACTGAACCCGCGTTTGTGATGTATCTAGGCGGTAACGATGCTGGTTCCTGAGAAAAATACTAGAAATAATATCCTCGATACATCGATTTTCTACGAGTATATTTATCCCTCGTGTACAGAATCATGTCCTCCGTCGAGGGCCAACTCATATACCCACTTGTCGACGTGGTGTCTGCCCAACTCGCAGACCAAGATGTCTCGGCGTCCCAGGCACGATTATCTGCGAGCTTCCGGTTGTGGTCTTGACTGCCAAGGCTTGTTCTGTCTCTTTCTTGGCGACCCTGGTATTCCCGGATCAGTCATCTGTTATCCACCCACTGCCAATGCCAGGGACAAAGCGACTCACTCTTCTCTTTGCTTTTTGATCTGGTTCTCCAATTCGGCTCTCTTGGAGAATTCTCGGTCAGCTCTACGTCTCGAACTACCATCGTCAAAATTCTTTTCCCTAACGGAGTAGAACACGGATCCCAGGTCAGCTGGAAAACAGTGAGTGATGGGCATGTTCTTCGGGACCAAGGGACACTTTACCTAGCCAATATGCATCGATGGCTGTGACCTGCGTCATATACTCCTTCGACGTGAGGATCAGCTCATGATACACAACATACGTTGGTGTGTCTAGACGAAAATGAGTTTCTGTGTTAGAGACACCGTAATGAAAACTTACATCCCAGGCCATACAGCGCACTGGTGGGATGTAGGTGCGTCGGTAGACCAGTTCGGATGTTCACATACTCCCCAATACCTTTGACACGAGCAGCTTGGTGGAAGTATCCAGCAGTGATTGCTTTCCTACAGAACTCGTTTGATCTTGTTTCAATCCCCAGTAAGACAACGAACCTCAAAATATCAAAGTCAGTTCCAGAGGATATAATCTCCATCTTTTGGAACTTCATGATATCCTCAAGTTGCGCGCGAACTTCCCGAGCCTTCCTGAGAAGCTTAGGGTGCAAGAAATGGCGTGTAGCCCAGTCGTCCCGGAAACTGTGTGGCCCTTAGTAAACGGACATGACAATGTCGGAAGTCACACGCACCCATGGCTCTTCCACTGGTTGAAAACATTCAGAAGGGTCAGGTGATCGCTTTCTGGAACATTGAATTTCTCCCGAGCTGCATCAGCTTCCTCCATCCGCTCCTTTGGCCGATAGAAGACACTGGGTACGGATAGCATAGAAACGATCGTAAGCATCTCTCCAGAACATTTGTACTCCACGGAGGCGATCAACATCTTCGCCATCGATGGTTCCATGGGGAAGTCAGACATTTTGCGCCCAACTGGTGTTAGATCCCCGACATTGTCGAGGGCTCCAAGGACCCAAAGCTGGTACATCGAGTTGATAATGTTTGCCTATATGCCCGTCAATACTACGTTTAGAAACGGATCACTTATGATATACCTGAGGTGGAGGGTCCATGAAATCGAACTCTAATAGGTTCTTGACACCTAGAGACTTCAACAGCAATACCGTATTGGCCAAGTTTGTCCGCTGGATCTCAGGAATGGTGTTGGGAAACATGTCGTTTCGGTAGGCCATTTCTGTATACAGACGGTAGCAGAAGCTTTAACAGATTATCAGAATGTCATTGTAATAGATCTACTCATGATCAACTGACCCGCTACCTGTTCGGCCAGCACGACCCGTACGTTGATTTGCGTTCGCCTGGCTCACAGGTGTAATCTGAAGAGCATCCATACCGACTTTCGGGTTGTACACTTTCAGCTTGGAATACCCTGAGTCTACGACGTACAGAATACCGTCGACTACAAATGGTATGAGTGCATCGCAGATAGTACGAAAATCAAAGGCGTCACCTGTTAACGATGTTTCTGCAATGTTCGTGGCGATAATAACCTTTCGGCGACCATCACTAGTAGGCTCGAAAATACGGGCTTGCAAGTCAGCCGGCATCTGAGAGTAGATAGGTAACACTGCCAAAGATGGTGGCTCATCCAGTTGTGCAAGCCTCTCTGCGACACGTTGAGAACGAAAAGACGGAAGATCTGAGGAGACGACACTAACCCTGTATGACTTGACAAGTCACTTCTATATCCTCTTGGCCAGTCATAAAGACAAGGATATCGCCCTGAGGTAACGAGAGATGAATCTGGAGGACTTGCTTAACAGCACTGTCAACATAGTCTTCACAGGGAGACTTCGAATGGAATATTTCGACGGGAAAAGTGCGACCAGGAATGGTATATGTTGGGGCATTACCGTAGAACGCGGAGAACTAGATTCACCATTTATTAGGGGTTCAGCAATGTGCAAGATCTCAAATCTCACCTTCTCAGCGTTCATGGTTGCGGATGTGACAATGAGTTTCAAATCGCGCCGCCGTGAGAGGACTAATGGGTTTCTTTAGCAATGAATGCTATTATATGCAGTGATAAACTTACTCTTTTTCAAGAGACCCATGAGAACATCCGTACTGAGCGAGCGTTCATGTGCTTCGTCAAGAATGATGACACTATATCTGTCCAAGTCACCTTCGTTCAGGGACTCTCGCTGCAGCACACCGTCCGTCATGTCTAGAGAATGCATACTTGTTAGCTGGGAGCAGAGCGCACGAAGTAAGACTCACATTTAATCTTTGTCTCTGATGATGTACAGTCTTCGAATCGAATCGCATAACCAACAAGCCCACCAAGTTTACACTGCGGTACCATTTAGGCGCAAGAAAACACGGAAATCGCGTGACCCACCTCCATCTCTTCAGATACACGTTTTGCAACGGACATTGCTGCAACCCGACGAGGTTGCGTGCAACCGATAATGCCGAAAGAGGTATATCCGTCCTCATACAGGAACTGTGTTAGTTGTGTAGTCTTACCAGAACCTGTCTCGCCAACGACAATGACAACTGGGTGAAGTTTCGTCGTCAGAATTGCAGACCTCTGACCACTAGAACATATACCTTGGTTGTCTCGGATGGATTTGAGTAGTTCTTCTCGACAGGCAAACGCGGGCAGATATTCCCTCTGCTCCTTCAAAGTCCTACTTTTAGCGAACGAGCTGACTCCAGCCGTCGTTTTCAGATGGCTAGCAAACTTCGAATCCCCCTTGTAGTCCTCCTTTTCCCCAGAGGCAGCCGCTCTCTCTGCCGCAGCTGTTGATGTGCAGAATACGAAGGGCTAAGTGAATGTCCAACTCGACAAGCGTTAAAAGTGCCAAACTGCAAACGTACCTTCAGCTTCCGCCTCCTCGTCCCTGACCCCCATGATGTTCCCCAATGACGTTCCTCCAAGGGAGGCAAGCTTGGCGGCAGCTTTCGCGCGCTCGGCTTGTTCTCGTTTTTCCTTCACAAGGGCGCTGCCTTTTTTGGAGAACACGGCCATATCACTCGTTGCATCCCTAATAGGGTTGATAGGTTCCAGCTGTTTCGTGAAGATTGTCTTCCCGTCCAAGAAAGGGGGCTTGAGGTCGTGGACCATGACGTGGACGGTTGATTCTGACTCGTCTTCGAAGTCAAGGTCAAGTTCTTTACGTGTGGCAACACCAGAGGTGACCATTCGGTTAGCTTCCCATAAGTCGTTGTCGGCATTCTAGGCATCGCTCAGTAAACAAGACTGTGTGTTATAATAACGTTCGGCACTCACATATTGGGCCTGCCTGGCCGAGATTTTCTTCTGCGTTTGGAAATGAGCATAATCGACCTCAGAAAAAGAAAAAAAAAACAGGACTGACTCTTGCTTTTGTCGCTATCTCAACCTCCTTGATAACGCTAAGATCCTCGTACTGAGCAAGAGGGTTATGTTCCTCATCGCCAGCCACACCGCCTTCTTCAGCACCGCTATACCAGTCTCGATCCAACCTGACTTGCTCTTCCTCCCACTCTCGCATGTCGACACCGAAAAGACCATCATCCTCCGGGCTCCCCCCTCTTGGAACCCTAGGTGTTGGAGCATCCCATGTTCTGTCCTTGGCCCCTTCCCATCCTGAACCCTCCCCGTCCCGACTTCGTCTCGGAGTCGACTCCCATCCAACATTAGGTACACGGACGCTAGGTGCATCACGGTCACGGTCACGACTGCCTCTTTGACTGCGCGGTGTCGAATCCCACTCCCTTCCAGAGCGACCTCCCCATCCTCTATCGTCTCTGTTCAGTCGGCGTTGGAAATCCCCGAGACCTTTTGGTCCGTCGGCCTTGCGTTCCTGCATTGCAGAAATACCCTCTGAAGGATATGATGAAATGGTGGACACATCAATACGTGTGTATGGACTTACCCTTTTGTCTATCCCTGTTCTTTCTGTACTCCTCCAGTCTCTGCCGAGCAATCTCAGAGAGGCCACCTGGGTTGGAAGGGGTCTCTTGACCTCTTTGTCTAGATGTACCACTCCGCGGGGGAGGAAGACTCGGAACTGACAGTACGAATTAATTGCTGTACCGTGGTATGATCGAATCATGCACACCTTTGAAAACTGCATCATCACCCAACCTTGGCTTCTTCCTGGGTCCGTTTTCTGCATTTGCCTGGTCTCTCTTCTCTTTAGCCAGGCGATCCAGACCGAGCAGAGAGGCACGGGGGGTTGGAGGCTCGATAGGTTTAGCTGGTTGACGAAATGTATGTCTCTGTAGAATTTCGTGAGCAGGGAAGGGTGAACGGTGGATTCTTCATACGGTATCACTCCTCATGAGGCCGCCTGGACGGACTTCCTCCGGTTCCAGAACTTCACTGCCATGCACCGTGATGCCTTGAACTGGCTGAGGTACTAGACCAGACGCCTCCTGCTTTAGGTGGGACATGATTTCGGAATGAAGCTCAGTCAAGAAAGAGTCTTGAAACTTGCCAAATGCCCGAGCAGCTGAAGAGATTGTGACGAACAGCATAATGAGTGAGGAATGGCAGAACGCACCATTTACGAAGTTCTCCACTGTACCCGACTTCGCAATGTCCATTACACGCTCTGCGAGGAGATCGTTGGGGTTCAAGGTGTTCAAGGCCCTAGAAAGCTTAATGGCCACTTGATGCTTGAAGCCATCATTGTCGTTGGATGAAGCCATCGCCGTCTGTGCCAGTGACGGACCGTGACAGTGGCAAACAGCCTCGGCCGTAGTTAGCAGCTTACGTCAGCGTAACTTGACTCTCCGATGTTCACTTCGGACATATCCGAGTCATCGTGACAAGTACTACTGCTACTACTACTAGATCAAGTCTAATTATGTTGCCTTATTCACATTGACTTAGCGGTGAACATTGCGTTCAAAATCGGAGGCTGATGCACACACAGCCCTCCAACGTCGCCACCCACATGTTCAGAGATTCCAATGACATGGCAAAAGGTCACGGTATTATCATGTTCCATGAGTCTAATAGCAGATCCAGGACATGCAAACACTCCCGTTCCACTACACGAAATATCGGTTCTTGCCCCTAACATCCGCATACCTGTCTGGTTTTGGTAGCTTGCCATAGACAGGCTCCTCCGTCTCTGCACGAGAATGGTGTTGATCAACCGGGTTTTCGATGTGAAGAGTCCGGACTTACTGAGAAGATCCCGATGGATTCTTGAGACGGCCGGGTTCCAGTCTCCCCTCCACATATGTGCACCACCACCAGTGGAAGGATCTAGATCGTATTTGGCCATGAACCCCCTTACCGAAAATCCAAGGCGTTGATCCGTATCGACAATGGGGACGTCGATATGTGTTTTTTGAGGAAGTAGGAGAACCGTGTAGCGATGATATGGTGTACCCTTTTGAGGGTGTGGCGGCATATATTTAGTATGGGAGTTTACATTGGATATCAGCGAAGGGGATGTCGCTGACAACGGGATGTTGGGTCTGAAGATAGACTGGTCATGACGTCAGATAGATGTAAAGATATACAATACGTACTGCAACCAATGAAGGAAAGGTTGGTATGTGTAATTCGCCTCGTCAGGGACATCTACATCTCGGTGAGCCAATGGATGATGTTAAATCCTGGTGTTCGATCACCTGGGTCAACCATGATCAAGGTGTAGACACGCTCATCCGTGTGGAACACGTCTTTGTGGAGCTTGGGTGGGTCAATGGTCTTGTTTCTGTTCAGAAAACCGGTAACATCAAGGAGAAATGAAAAAGCTAACCTGCTCCGGTAGCAGATAAATCCCTGGCTCCACGAATTTATATTTCGGCGCTGTCGACACCACCTTCGTTTGGTGCTCTGGGAAGGAGACGCGGAGGTCAAATGACGGCTGAAGGTCAGGAACTACGTCAGGTATGACGTGCATTTGGTGAATGCGTTCCATCTAAGGGAACCAATGAATTTGAATCAGTAGGAGTGGAATCAAACAACACACCAGGAGGTCCAATGCACCCTCCTTCCTCCAGCGCTGCTCAACAATGTGCCTATCTGCCATTTTTGACATGTCCGCTAAGAGAAGTACCGGGCAATCAGAGCCCACCAGAATGTAGTAACTGTAACTCGTTGGCGTACCCATCCCGTTTGCACACTTCCACTGAACTTCGGGAAAGTTCACTTCGCTCTGGATCTCGAGATAGTTCAGCCTTTCCTCCATATACCTGATTGCCACCAAGTCTGGTTCAGGTGCTTGCTGAGCAGCCTTGAGCGAAGCCTGAACAGTTTGCATGTCTAGTTTCAGTGCTTCCGAGTCTGCCTTGATGAACTTCAGGGCTTCATCAAATGCAGGAAGTACCCCGTACGCAAGAGGCCTTTTCCATTCTCGTGGTTCCTCAAGCGAAATTTTTGGTCGACGCGTCTTCAACGGACGCGCTCGTCGTGTCTTGAGAGATACGTCTTCGGGAACTGTCGTTGTTGAGGAAGCTGCCTGTAGGGTAGCAGTGGTGCTAACAAGTCTGACCGACTGGGATTGCAACCTCCGTATCGCAAACATGACGAACGAACGGAAAAAGCACTTGCCCGAGCCGCTGGTAGTTATGAGACCACTATTAAGTGACTCTGCCAGAATGGGAACATAAATTGAGTTACACAGCCACCAGGCGGTACTAAGAGTAACAAGTTTCCCGGAAATGGTTGAGCGCGACACACGCATGCACCAGTAACTAAAGTACATCGGAAACCTTCTTTCATTCTAATAGATCTTCCGTATTCAGCGTCGGCTTCTCTGGTTTCGCGACCTGCTGCTCCTGCACCATGACGAGTCGGTAAGCAGTAGCCATATCCAAGTCTTCCGAGTCTTGAATCACTGGAGCCGAGGCGGCCCGAAGTCCATGAATGAAGTCCATGACATCCAAAACAGCCTTTTTGAATGCGTTTTTATCCTTTGCTTGATGCATGGTTGCGTCTGGTCCGATCATTCTGCGCAAATTGTGACCCTCCTTGAGCAGGGCACTGAAAGAAAATCGTGATTGCAATTGAAGGAATTGTTTTCCTCAACCATTGGACTCACATTATCCTATTCGTCTGCTTCCCAAGTTCTTCGAGACGCTCGTGATTCTCCTTGAAAAGGAGACCCTTTGTCTTGCCCTTGAACTCGTGAGCAATAACGATCGCTCTGTCAAGGCACACGACGAGATGCGGCAATGCCCAGAGATACAGGTTGCGGTATGGAGTCCTCTGCCAGCCAAAAGCATACACGTTCTTCAGGCATGCAATGAAGATCGTATTCCTTTGCGCCTTCAACCCTTTTCCGAAGGCACGGGCCAAGGCTTCACGGTGTTTGTAATAACTGCGGTAGGTAGCTTGAATCTTCTTTGCTGCTCCGATCTCTTCTTCCGTGGGTTCGTGCTCGCGTATCAGCGCAGGTCCGTCCGGGGCTGGTGCGAGTTCTTCGTGAACCTCATTTACAGGCTCGGCTTCGGGCTCCTCCAGCTGAATCCTTTCCTCCTCCTCAGTGCGTTCAATCTGAGAGACGTGACCAGCCCGGGGAACGAAGGCTGGCGCGTCAGCACGCAGGTCCGAGCGAGCCACCAAAAGTTGAGAGGCCAAGAGAGACGGGATTTCAGAGGGACTCGTGAATTGGATATGCTCGATCCGAGGCAATCTTAGCGGCGGAACCTGCATTGGACCCCTTCGCTTGTGGAGAAGCTGCACCAGGTCCGCGATAACTACTTTACGCTCAGCGTCGTATTCTACCATGACTTTCAGGTACTCGTTGTCGCGTGCCAGCGTGTACCTGAGATCGGTGTGAAGCTGGAAAATATTGGTGAATGGATTGTCAGGGTAACTCACTTTCGATACAGATAGTGGGCTCTTTGCATAGATCCAGCTGTCCGCAGAAAATCGAAAATCTCCCTGACTTTGTGCTTGACCTTGAAATTTCGTACGTTGTAAGCCACTGTGATCGCTATTAGGACTGAGGTCATCGGTATTGAAAAACTAATGAACGCACAAAAGCAGAGTGCCCTGCAACTATCAGAAGTCGTCGTTAGTGGTAGTCATACTACTAATACGAGAGGAAGGCCAACATTCTAGACGTAAACACATTGCAGAGCATTAGTGTTAGCTTGGTATGCGACAGCGTGTATAGTCCTTGGAATTTAAAGTGAAGGCGTCAGCTCATTGTGATGACTCATCGCAGATGCTTGGAGCTGCTTACGGCTGGCACTGTCTGATTGCAGGCGCGTCAACAACTCTTGTACATGATCCAACACATCTACGACCATAGGAATCTTGACTTCCTTCTTTGAGGAAAAATCTTTATTCGAAGAGAGCCAGCCTCGTGGGAGGACAAGGCCATCAAGTGGGGGGTCATAAAATAGACGCCATGAGACGGAAATCTTCCCGACGACCTCTTCCAAGCAATCGCAGAAAACAGACAAATCCACAAGCGGAGGAAACTTTATGATATGCCTGTAACAAACTCAGTGCATGCGGATGATTGCACATTTCGATATGCCACGTACTTTAAAAATTTCAAGCCCGACGAAATGCAGGTTTGCTGAGTGCCATCAAAAAGGCTGACAACGTCCTCGAGAACATAGGAACCATCCGGATACGTGAACTCTGGCACCCTAGCATGGCGAGCATTAAAATGAGCTTGGCTGATGCATTTGAGAGCACTGGATTTATCAAAAGCGAAAAGGAGGCTTGTCAACTTCAGTACAGTCGTTAGAAATGCTCTGGGGTCATGGTTCGCACGCAGGGCATAAAGTGCATCCCGCACCCAGTGCTTCATGACGCCAATGCTTTCATGAGCACCAGGTATTATAGATAGATCCAGGTCAGCGGTGGATCCCTGAACATGAGACTGGGGATTGAAGGCCTCGTAAAGGTGGGTGAGCCAGTCCAGGACGCTAGACGGCCGTAAGTATATCTCGTACGAAACAAGAACAGATTGCCACGCACTCCCTCCACCTGTCAAAGAGTGGATTGACAGAGTACGTCAGTTGAAGGATGTAGATTTGTTGCAGATGAATGCCGATCCGAATATTGTATCGCTCAGAGTCCAGATCCGCGGATTTGACGTGTTCTTGAGGGCAGCTAAAGCGATTGCACTGTCCAGTGACAATGAATGTCAAGCACTGCAAAAAAACCAATGCGTTGCAGCACAACTCATTCTCCTCGGCGACTCGTTCTCGTAGGTGCTCCGCCAAATACCTCTGGAGCGCCGTGACGATCTCTCTTTTAGAGAGGGTTACGACAGAAGGCTGAAGGTACACAGGTCCATGGGGATCTCCAGTAGCTGAACTGTGAAGAAAGGAGCCAAGCGCCATGCCATATTCGGTGTTGGATATTTCCGCGATGCAGAATAGTCGCCTGATAGAACTGTCGCTGAGTGGGTCGGCGTGAGAGATGATGGAGTGAAGAAGGCGGACATATTCCCGGAATTTGTCCAGAAACTGTGACATCTCCAAAAGAGTGTAAGATCTGAGTACCGGCAAACGACTGAAGAAGTGGTCAAGTGCGAGTAATGCTGCCATGTCCCTCTTTCCCTTGATGAACACTTGAGACAGCTTCTCGAGGCTAGCTAAGTCCGCCTGCGCGATGGCCTGGAACATGGATACCTATGAGCAATTCACAAGTAAGAAGCATAACCCTGGAAGTCTTCTAAAAGAGGCATACTTCATCGCGGTCCAGTGGATCCAAGAACTCGAGGGGCAATTCACGGGCCAAGTTCAGAAGTTCACTTACGTCTTGGTCTCCCGCTACATCCCTCGAAGTGATAGCAAATGAGAGCCGACGCCATAAGCCGTCCAGTACAATTTCGGTGGCCTGCTGGATTGCGTGGCGTGACTCCCTCTCCTTCAAAAAGTCCCTGATTGCATCGAGCGGCCGGTTCTCCGCCAGATGAAGCTTAGCTGCTTCCAAATATCTTCCGTGAGACTCCAATAATGCAGCCCGAGCAAAGTCGAGACCGTAGTTTTCAAGGAATTCCAATTCTTCTTCAAAGGATGGGAACAGTGGCAAACGTGGTCTAGCTCAAATGTGTTAGTCAATTGCATATGTAGATCACGAAGCATGCACCTGTTGCCATCATTCTTGCTGAAATAGAACAAGCGGCACACGGTGTACAATTCTTCCGAAGACTCTGGAGCAATCTTTTGAGAATGCGTGTGGAGGACTTCAAGTGTCTCCTCGAAAAGGCCAGCTTTCCTAAAGTGCCGTGCAGCCAGGTCGTATTCGTGAGCGGAAAGATATCCATTGGCTGCTTTTCGATGATCTCCAGCGCGCACATAACAGTCCGCAGCATTACGATAATACTGCAATTTGTCCTTTCCTGGCGGGGCGTCCTTGCCGCTCGCCATAAAGGCATCCGCAGCGGTGCGGAAAGCGTCCTGCTGAACCTTTTTTGGTGCAACACCAACTTTACTGCGAGCTACTTCTCGAAGGTGGAAGGCTTCGCAGATGGCTACCATACGCGGTAGCGAAGCCCTAGCGAAACAATGCATGGCCTGCGGGTACCTCTTATGCTTGAATAGGTCATGCCCAAACGATTCCCATTCTGCCGGGGTTGAAGATACGGCAAGGCGTGGAACATCCGTCCCAGGTGTATGGTTTTGAACCTGGTTGCGCAAGGTCCAGATGATCTATTGGCGGCGTGAGTGCATCAATATGAGAAAACGATGGATTGTTCTTCACCCGCATAGGCTCGCTTTTGTCAGACTTGTCAAAGATCCACAGGTTTTTTCTCGCTCGGGTGATGCCCACATACAACAATTTCAACTGTGAGGAACATTAGAGAGCACTTGACCAATGTCCCGATCACATACCTCACTGCATACCCCAGCGAAACGACCTTCGTCTCTGTCAAAAGACGGTGCAGGTATTTTGGCCAAATCTTGACGGTCAACTTCCCCATCAGCATGGTTCAGTAGTACACGCCAGCGTGAGATATCAACAGCCGAGTCTTCAAAGAAGTTGTACAAGAGAACCTGCATCCAACGATCAGTTCTGCAAGGGGTTGGAATGTACTTGAGGCTCACGTCATTGAATTCAAGACCTTTGCTGTCGTAGAGTGTCCTAGAGTAAGGCATGATGAATTTACACCACGAAGAGCCCTCATTGTCTTACATGATCAGACCAATCTCCCCGACTTCCTTCCGCAATTTCTCTATTGCTTTGTCATCTCGTACAAGGATACCTTTGAGATACTCACGTAAACATCGTGGGGCGACTCGGAATATAACACACTTACACTGCTGGGCCCCGAATTCGATACGACTCCCCCTTCAAGTGAAATGTCAAAGATGGACAAGACAGGAAACAACACCAACGAACGATTCTCCAAATAAAAACTGTTCGTATCGAACAGTATCTTGATCCCAACCACGAAAGAACACTGGCTTCAGACCGTCGACGATGCCATGTTCCGGTTGGAGACCATCTATGGCATCAGGCCAAAAACGAGTAATGCGCTCAATAACGCTATGCGCGCAATTGACAATACCCCCGTGGGAACGGTAATTGATAGCAAGTTGGAATGCCGTGGGGTCATTGACTGACCGATCCTGTATGAGATGTGTACTTTGGTCTTGCTGTGGAATAGTCATTTAAATGGGTTTCGGCTGCATTGGACAATAAACCGGCCCTCACTTCGATACGGTACAAAAAGGCCTTCAAATCATCAAACCGGAAAGAACTTCCTGCTGAGATCGTTTGTGCGGTGTCGCCTGCCCAAAAAAGTCCTTCAGGATTCCGGCAGATAAGCCGCAACACTAAAATGGGTGTAAGACTCTAAAACACAGCAGAGTAGAGTGAGGTGCATACAGAGCGCGTCGATGAGCAAATTATCTTGTGCTTCGTCAATGTAACTGAATCACATGACGTTCAGCAAAAGCGAATTTTTTCGTCGAATGAGCATTTTGGACTTACAGATAGTCAACCTTTCGGCCCTTCAACGGCATGCCCCCCAGGAGTGTTCTCAGTATCGCATGTGTGCGATCAGCAACATCATGGTGACGACGTTCCCTTTTAAGTTTGCAATACGCTTCAAAGATCGCATACAGTGTTCGCCTTTGGTTTGCAAATGTAGGGTTGGAGCGGGCTGGGAGGCTGCAGTATTCCTCCTGATCAAGGAAGCCACCAGGACATGAGAGTGATTTCTCAGATCCCTTGATGATACCTACGAGAGAGTTAAGTGATTCCACACCCAACATGAGTCAAGACCGCGCACCCATGAATTCCGAGAATACGAGCCAAGGTTCTATGAAACAACAACTAATTAGCTGGAGTCGTTGGTACGAGGGACGTAGCTACACACCAAGGCCTTTTGTTAGTGGCTGCGAAAAGTGCGGCCAGTAGGTTCGAGCGAAGACGTCATATGTCACAAACGAATCTTGAGCGTCGATTTCGTCGGTGTTGATGAAAAATTTCGCGACGCGTTGGACTTCGGGGTCATCACCACTTAAAACATCCGCGGCGATCATCTTCGCGAGCTGTAATCAGGAGAGTGAGCTATTGGAATCACTGCTCAAGATGGAAGATTACTTTGTCAAAGGTCACGAACAGAGGAAAATGGTTCTCTTCTAACGCACTGTACCTCTGTGGGATATCAACTTGATCTTCGTCATCAGCATCCACCAACCCCAATTCTGTGCCCCGAGTCTGCATCCTTTTAAGATCATCGAGAGAATATCCAGCCAATGCCAAAGATTCGAGTAGCTTGGTGAAATACTCCTCGACTTTCGTTGCCAAAACACGAGATTTGGTTACAAAGATCTGACGAGGCTTGGGCATATTAGATGCCTGCAGTTCCCATGCCCGTTGAATTCCAAGCATCTTGAAGAGCATCGTCGTTGTTTTACTAAATCGTAAGTGAGCTGGACTTGTTCATGTGGGTGTCCAATCCATCATACCCGGTACCGCTTCTCCCTAAAACATAGCAGGAAGTTGTGCATTCAACGATCCTACGTTCCTGCGGGCTGTTTATGGGTGGTCAATGCTGATCCCTTGGCTGTGCAAGCGCTACCCACGTAAGTTCAAAGACGTGCTGCACATCTTGGTTTATGATCAAACCTGTCGTGACAATCAAAAACATGGTCATCGCGTACAAGAACATCCGTACTATGTAAAAATGCCTACAAAAGATGATCAGTACTTATAAGTGAGTTATTAGTAGACGTACTTGAGAGAAGGTAACATATTTCTCCAGGCTGTATAAAGCCTTAGCATCTTGCAACTAGAAAGAGGAAATATTTGCGTACACAAGGAGGGAATGTAACTGTGGATGTGTGAACGATGATCAGGATATAAAACTGTGCATACATACCTCCCCCATGTCTTCTTCGGCGAGAACAAGCGATGTTGGTTTGGCCTCATCTGGGAGACTCTCGGGAGGGAAGGATGCTGGGAGATAGACGTCACTACTACCCTGCACGGGACGATTTCGGAATATGCAACTGTTGCAAACAGCAAATGAACAATCTTTCGTGTGGTATCAAAACAAAATCTGACCGTCGGCGGTATTCCCTGCCCTTTCCACCAAGATGTTGTCCCATCGTATCCCAAATGCGATTCAGTTGCGTATGCGTATATATACCGTATATTTTGATCACTGGAGTGATAGGTTTACTTCGAAGGACAACGGAACGCTCGAAACCTGATACCTTGTCGATCGACCTGCGAAAACGCTCACACCAAGGTCACGAGATATGTTTGAGTTGAACTCACCTCCCCATCATGGTCGGAGATAACGTCGATTTGGTACTGTCCGGGAGTAAGTGGCCATTCTCTTTCACCACAAAAAGAAACCCACGACGAGCCGAAGGTCTCGCTGCATCTTCGCTTCATAGATCGGGATTCCAGAGGAGCCATTAAGCCTTTTCTGATTTTCATCAGAAAAGTGCCCGTTCGAAAGTTGCCTATCACAATGGTCAATTCGCCCAACGACGGCAAGCACGCGACGTACTTGATCTTTTTCACGACAATAGCGCATTTCTTTTTGTCGCCATTGGCTAGCTCGCGCAGTTTCTTTGTGGCATCAGTGCCAATAATGATACGCCATTCTCCGAAGCCATTCGCGTTTTCAAAATAGAGTGCAGCTTTCATAGGTTGAACCTTTGGATACGCAGACGGCCTTGGCTCGACGGCATCGATGACCTTCGATTCCTGTGGCGCAAATGGATGAACATTCGCATGATGACCTGGTGTCGAGACGTATGCATCCTTCAACTGCTGTGCAAGAAATGGCTCCAAAAGAAGTTCAAGATAGAACTACGAATGTGTCAAAATGCATATATGCAACCGAGGGAGCCTTTGACACACTTTCAAGATCATTTTGAGATCGTCAGTAACCTCCAGTGCCATTTGGGAGGCTTCCGCGTTGTTCAAGGGGATCTTTGCTCCTAATTTATGGAAAGGCGCCGTATCGATGGTAGGAACGTTGTTCTTATTCTTGCGCTTTGATTTGTTCTGTTTCTTGTTGCGCACGAAGAACCCCGAGAACTCCTCGTTGTCGTACTCTGGATCCTCTAAAGGACTCGCGGGAGTGGCGTCAGTGGTAATACAGGTCGAAAACTCAGTGGAGCATAACACGTTGAGGACTGGAAATGCGTCCTCCACATAGATTTTGTACCGCCCAATGTGACGGATGGTGGAGTCAGTGGAAAAAAGGTTAGGGGGTAAAGCAAATATGATAGATGAAAGCCTTCGAAGTAGAATACTTGCACATGAAGCCTCGACATACGCGGGATCGGTCGGGTAGGAGTCCAGGATTTTGTGTACCAGCCCTTCCGCGCTTGGCAAGGCTAGACTAAAGTCAGACACTAGCAATGTCTGGACGATAAGAACGAGAAACTCACTAGAGACGATAAATTCGAAGAGGTTGGGAATGGAACACAAGTCCTGAACTATCAGGTCCAGAGGTGTGTCTGGTCCTGCTAAACAGGACTCGAGCATCCTCAAAGCCGCAGTGAGACCCTCACTGTTAGCAAGAGTACTCGCAGCAAAGGTCTGCAGATCGAGGACAGTCTTTTTAGGCTGACCGAGCATCTTACAACCGTAGATCTAGATGCGACGAGAGATGCGGTGGCGCAAAGCTGGGTGTGCCGCTTGCCCCTTTTTATGGGCTACAAACTTCCCCCCTTTATGGGGCACAAAAACGCCACCAAGAACACGAGGCTCAAGTAGCACGGTTATCACAACACAGAGATTGGGGCTTCTGATGAGAAGCGGCACTGGGTGAATGCTGATTCGTTCGATAAGGTCTTTGTTCTTTTAAAATAGCTGTTAGCAAAGGGTCATGTGTGACCGCGAACTCGACTTTGATGAACAAGGCTGGCTTGGAAACACGAGCAAGGCACCTGTGCGTGTCTGTAACTGTAAAGAGCTGAGATTCGAGGCGTTCTCAGCCTCAGTGAGTGACTTGCTGTAGTAGCCTGAGCTCATGTCCCCGTGTCGATTACATAATTGCTGCGGAGACCGAAACTTTGGAAGTGTGGGGTCGCGACAAGGCCAACCCTAATAACTTGTACTACTGCGACTACGGGACGCACTTGGGATACCTTCAGGACGCTTCCTTCATTCGCCCCCCTCCCTCTTTGTTTTATAAATAAACATTCGACCGTAAGTTAGCGTTCTACTTACCATCGCTCATATCTCACACAGCACCATCTGCCCTAGAATGCCGCCCCCACACTATGATTTCCTCATCAAGGTAGCTGCCCCCTCTAAACTCGCTGTATTCCCAATTTACTCACTCTCGCCAGCTTCTCTTGATCGGAGACTCAGGTGCTTCTAGATCTGCTTACACCCTTGGGATCTTTACCAACCCCCACTCCAGGAGTCGGAAAGTCGTGTTTACTCCTCCGTTTCTGCGACGATGCATGGACACCCTCGTTCATCACCACTATCGGTATCGACTTCAAGATCCGTACCATTGAACTAGACGGAAAACGTATCAAACTGCAAATCGTATGTAGGTCCCGCTTTCACGAGATATCACTCACATCCGCGGTTCCGTCGCGTAGTGGGACACTGCTGGGCAGGAACGGTTTAGAACCATCACCACCGCTTATTACCGCGGCGCAATGGGTATTTTGCTCGTGTACGATGTCACCGACGAGCGGTCATTCAACAGTGAGCACCTGCCTCCGCTACTGTGGCGGAGTGCTCAACCTGGCCGTTAACCAGATATCCGCACGTGGCACGCTAACATCGAACAGCATGCTTCTGATGGCGTGAACAAGATTCTCATTGGCAATAAATCTGATTGGACAGACAAACGCGCCGTCACCGAGGACCAAGGACGAGAACTCGCCAACGAGCTCGGCATCAGGTTCATGGAGACCTCGGCCAAAGTAAACGAAGGCGTCGAAGAGGCTTTTTTCACTCTTGCTCGGTTAGTCACGATTCCTGCTACGAGAATTCTATGAGATCACGCGTTGAGCACGTTCTCTGTAGAGATTGCAAGACCCGCCTCATAGACTCTCAAGCAGACGCTGCCGCATCCTCGGGTGGTCCTGGAAATACAGATGGATCTGTAAAAGTTAACCAGCCCGCAACACTGACTGCCGGAAGTTGCTGTTCATGAATTTCGTAATCCATGTACACTCGCCGACGGATGTTGGTCTTTGGTACAAGGGGTATCCCCGTATTCATCGTTATGAGTTGATCATGTTAGTGGTTTGCCTTCTTCCCTATACATCCCTTGTAATATTGCTACCCTCACCCCGTGTTGCTCGCCAAGCTATGCCTCGGACAGAACCAGAGATTGGACGTAATGTGATTTCAAGCAACTGAGCTTCAGGTCTCCACCGAGCTCCACCCGTGACAGTCCTGATTTTGGTATTTCCTGGAGCTCGCTCGGAGTGATTCCCAAGCCAGATGGAACTACCATACCCCACGTCCGGATCACAAACACATCTCAGAGTTACACGGCGGAATTCCAGTTCCCTCCCCACCACCGCTTTATCCGTTCTCCGCCCCATTCCTCGTACTCTGCTCTCGTGACGCCGACCTGCTTGAACTCTTCCGTGTTCGCAAACGCAGCCATACCTCGCCACGCATCCAACAAGGGATCTGCGGCTCGAACGACTTTGCGAATGTTCATTTCAGGTGGCAGGATCGGCCGGAGCGTCGTATAGATCCGTTCGCTGAGACCAGGGAACTGCGACGAACCGCCTGTTAGGAACACGTTCTAAAAAGAACATCGTCAGCGCCAACTCCCCCACGTGTAGTGACAGAACATGAAATCCCGACCTGGACGAGTCTTGCCTTCTCAGCCTCCGTGAACCGTGCAAGAACACTTTGTAAAACTTCCCCGACGCCCGCTGAGTCCACGCCCGCCATCCCAGGCGAGAAATACGTCTCGCAGACACGCCATCGTTCCGTGTTCAGGTGTATCCGGCTGTGACCCGCGATATCCCCTTCCTCGTACAGAGGTCTGAAAGCTGACAACAACGCGGACCGTTGGGAAGACAAGGAAGCATGCGTGTGCTGGGTAGTGAACGAAGGATCATATTGTAGTAGCTTGCTCTCAATGATCTGAAGCTGGTTGTAATCATCCTCTTCATCCGAAGACGGAGCTGCCGTGTTCTAGAATAAGGGACACATGTAAGCTCATGCACGGACGAGCACTTGGCTGAATGCATTACGATTTTGCGATAAATGGCCCAGTCTTCGTCATCAGCACCGAACATGTCCTCTGTGCAGTGTCATTTGTGTTAGGTTTTCAGCAGCCTAGCAGGGTGTGAGGAAAAAGCACACCTGCTCCAGCCTTACGCTTCTTCTTCGGCACTCTATCATCAGCCGCGAGCGAAGCGATATTCTTCATCCTCGCTTGAGCCGCCGCACTCTTCCGATCTGCAAGCGCAGCTTTCCTTCTTCCTCGCTCTTTCATCTTGTTCATCAGAGCCTACACGTGCATTCAGAATACGACCGCTCAAACAAGTGCAACGCGGGAAGATGACATACCTCTTGCTCCCTCCGCAGATGACTCGCCCATTCCTCGAAATTGTTCTCCCTCTCCTCCTCGTCCCGCTTCTCTTCAGCCTCTTTCTCTTCTCTCTCTTTTTCTTTCTCCCGTCGTGCGCGTGCGCGTGCTTCCCAGCCGGCTTTCATGAGTTTCTGTTTCTTTTTCTCTTTGATGCCCTCCTCGTCGAGCTATTACAACGTAGCCCAAGTGTCAGGAAAGGTTTCAGCAATCCATTGTCCTCAAAGCAAAAGTAACTCACCTCCGCATCCGGTACATCAACCAAGTTGAAGGTCGGTTCTTCCTATCGTTTAATTCAGTCAGTGAGGGCGATGTATCGAGGATGAACGACGCTTTACGCACGACTTGCTCATCTGTCCCATCCATATCCTTTTTTCGTGTACGTTTGAGATCATACTCCAGCTTCTTTATCGTCTCTTGCAATGCCGCATCGTCGTCGAATCCCTCTGACTGGAGAGTGTTCTACGATCATCAAGAAACGCTGTCAACCAGCGTCGACAGAGTTATGTCGTGCCTGGAAATCTGACCTGCCACTCTCGTTTGTTCTCGCTACGTCCTTCTTTCAGGTTGAGGAGGTGCTGTAAATCAGTTTCCTTTTGCATGAGCTGTCGAGATACTAGGGGTCAGCATGCAACAGGATGGCAGCAAATGCGAAGGATAGAACACGGTAGTGCGAACCTTTTCCATGCGATTTTTGGCTGCTATCTCTTGCAACTTCTTCCCTTGTTCCTTCCTCTTTTCGGCGATCCTGGTAAGCTCTTCTTCTGTTTTCTCCTCTACAACAGGAAGTGCGAAAGGAAACTGGACTATTCGCTCTGAAGCGCGCATGTCGGTGGGAATTTTCAGAGAGCGAAGCGTAGAGGGGTAATCCGTGGCGAATTCACAAAAGTTGTGGAGCATCCACTGGAATAATAAGGGTTGTGATCACGGGCGACATGATTTGTACCACCAAGTTAAGAGTGAGAAGAGGCATGAGTCGAGCATGGATGAAAGAGACGCACGGCGGCCTGCGTAGATGTAACGCGGGTCGGAAAACTATGGTACTTAAGCTGGATGAGTTTTAGTAGGTACTCCGTACTCTGCTGTGTACCCCACGGTATCCTACGTGTTCAAGCGTCCATCTCAGCACCGGGAAATGGACGACAGTGTGAGTGCTCACCGCTTGGCTTGGCTTAATATACCCCTCCCATTCAGAATGGGAATAACAGAGGTAGACGCCGTGTTGAACGAGATGACCAATCCCTCTTCTACAAAAGGCGCATTTGACACGGAAGGACGGTTATTTTGATAAAACGACATGACAGAGTCGATACAGTATGCGAGCGTAGGGACGGAATATTGCTCGAACATGAGCTCGGAGGTTACTTGAGAGGTTGACGTCGATGAGATCGTCCGACAGCACTAGGACAGAGAGTACGTACGCGCGCGGGAGTGAAGGGGCGATCCCAGGCGCTCGGACATCAATACGGGATGCTCGACGCTCGATGCGTCGATTCCCAGTTGAATAAACGCACAGTCGAGTGCATGTTCCTACAGGATAAACGCGTGTTAGCTCTGATGCGCGTCTCTGTTTGGCTGCAATGCAATGCATCCTGGCCTGAAGGGTAGGAGACCAAGCAGCGACGGTCCAGAGCTTGAAGTGAAACAACGCACCAGCGCATCAAAGTTGAGGAGCACATCCCCCTCCCAAGGCGTCTTCGCCTGTCCCTTGGCCCCACTGTCTGCTTCGACGCCATCTCCAAATAATAATAACGGCTGGTTGTATTTGCGCTCCTTAAACTTGGCGATCATGTTCGGGACAGAGTGAGGAGTGAGGGCCGTCCCGGAACTCGATGTAGAGAACCCGAAACGCAGATTGGACGCGCCATTATCGATGATGAGTGGTATTTGCGTAGCCTGGAAGGGATCATAGGAATCGGGAGGAGTGTAGGTGGGTAAGACGGGCGCGGGGACGTGAAAGACGCTGGGCATCGATGGGGTCGTGCTGCCGGACATCGTCGTCAACGTTGGGACTTGGTACGCTAATTGTGAGGTCGACTGGGCCGGACCCTTTGGAGAGGCGGACAGTTCGCCGTCAGATGGGCCTAATTATAGGCGGCCGGCCGGCCCGGATCAGCAAAATAAGAATCCCATTCAAATCCCGCTTACCCGAGCCAAACGCTCCAACTAGTCTCCATATGGTAATTTCTTCGACAAACCCACCAATCAGAGCTCTCAAATGGGTACCTCGGTGCTCTGCTGATGCTAATAGTACTTCTGTATTGCCACAGAGATGTCATTATGTCCCATGCAATGATTATATGTAAATCGTAACCCTAACTTGCATTGGAATATGACAAGCTGCATACTATTCCAGCATTCCACAGACTCATATTGGAGCACAATGGCTCTATATAACAAGTCAGATCTCAATGCAAAGTGAGTTACTCCCCTCTATTAGCCTTATAGAAACCTTCACTGCTGTCCATATTGCCTAGTGCAGCATCAGATGCTAGTATCTCAGATATTATTCATAGGTCATCTTTTGCTTGTGCTATGTACTAATTTAGTATGAATTTTATCTAGCCAACAATGTCCCTGCCATGCTCCAGGAAATGGAAGAACACATTATAGCCCAGGTATGTAACAATAAGTTCAACAATATATAAAATTACTTAATTGTAAATACTATTAGCTTACTGATGTATGGACTTAGTTAAACAACTTCAATAACTGAATCAATGCCCACATTAGTGACCACACACTGATCCAAGGCAATCAATTATTCATGCAAACCCAACTTCTTGCTATGCAGTCCAATCACTTGGACTTTGGACTTGAAATGGATAATCAATTGTGTAGACTTGAGGAGCACCTAGATAACATTGATGGTAGATTGTGAGGACTGGAGGAAAACACTCACAGGTTATTGGCTGGGGGATACATTCAGGCTTTTTGTGGATTACTGTGGAGCCTCTTTATCAGATGGATTTCCCTCCACTGGTACCATCTCCTAGTGTGAACTTACATAATGTAATTTTTCTGACCTGTCTATAATAACTAGATTAGTAAGTATGGCCAAACTTTGGCAGAAACCTTGTTTACATTGAAAGTAGAAACTGCATGGAATCCTTTGGTAACCTCCCACCTACCTCAGGCTGTCTTGACAGCAGTTGACATCACTGAATTTGAAAGATTATGATAATATTATATAAGGTCATTATAAGCCCCACAATCATAATAATCACAACAATAATAATTATCCATAATATAATGGAATATATAGGTCAAGGGGATTGATAATAACTGGAAAGTTTATGTTGGAGTATATTAAGTACCAATTTACAAACAATATTGAAAGCAAATATAATATAATAATTAA
>QGOI01017331.1:0-24340 GCA_003313885.1 Boletus sp. MG55 | reverse complement strand
GCCTAGTGCTATTCATTCGCTCGTAGAATCTGTCCGAGCAATTACACTTTGGCTCCGCCTTCCAACAAATCGACGGCCGTGACTCCTTTCCTCGGGTTTCCTCTCGCTAGAGTCGAACACCGGGAACCTTTGTCCCTAATGGTCCGTCATTCTCACTTGAGTGTACTCTGTATTTATGTAGCTTCTCTAGGAAGAATTAGGCCCTCTGCAAAACGTGATCGTCTTTGGCGAGAGTGGTGTAGGAAAGAGTTCCATCATCAATCTCGTCGTCGGCTCGCAGGCCGCAAAGACCTCTCCAGATGCGGACGCATGCACCACCCGTACTCATCCATACGATGTGATCATCAATGGGGAGAAGTACAGGCTATGGGACACGCCCGGTCTCGATGGAGGTTCTTTTGGACTTTTCCGAGCTGCCATCGCAGAAAGGAACTTGAAAAGGTTTCTTCGAAATCACCTCAAAAAGAACGAACCTTCTCTCTTGATCTACTGCATTCGCGCCTCCAGAGCCACACGCGCGCTGGTCCGTCACTACCAATCCGTACGCTCGGCGACCCGCGAAAGCAAAAGCCCTGTACCCATGGTCATCGTCGTAACCGGACTGGAGAACTCGCGTGGAGGTATGGAGAATTGGTGGAACAGGAACGCCGTTGACCTTTCAAATCATGGCATGGAATTTGTTGATCATGCATGCATTACCTCCATTGATGATGATCCCCGCGACCTTGCACTCGTTCGCACACGTCGAATTTATTCACAGGGCGCCGTCCGGGACTTGATATTCCGGAATTGCATCCTTCGCGGAGAGGGCGAAAATTCGCCACAGCGCCCTGATGTTGCTGGAAGACAGTATGATCTAGGAGGATGGACTGGGGTTGTCTGGATGTATCTTATATCAACTCTGCTATCTGGTTACAGGCGGTAGCATTATTGTTGGATTATTGTCAGATACTTGGACGACGCCAGTTGAACGTTGATTAGTGACTAGTGACTCTTGATGTCTTGTAATGTAATCGCATGTATGCTTGAGCAATATCTGTCGTTGCAAAGAGTAATGTTTCGCAACTTGGCACAATGCCGTAGTATTTGCGTTTGACTATGTAATCAAAGGGGGCGCTATGAGCGCCAACCAAGCACCAGCGAATTAAACCTATGATACTCCTTGACAGCAGACGCCACCTGCCTGCACTTCCTGATCGCGCTATATCCGGTCGAGGACTGCCGCGACGTTCCCCGTTCTCCGGAAAGGACCACCAACCTCCCTGTCGTCCCCAGCATTCCAATTGAGCTCGTTGAATCCAACCCCCAAGTTCCTTCAGTGAATTCGAATCTCTCCCAGTTACGGGAACCACAATGCACGTGCAACCCAAGGTCTGAGAACTTGGCATACCCTCGCTGGTCATCACATCACGATGCTAACCATCCGAGTCACAGACGCGCAACGTCATCTTCATCGGAGAGACCGGCTCAGGAAAGAGCTCAGTCATCAATCTCATCGCAGATCCTCCCTACGCTCTGGTTTCTCCCGATGCGACGCCGTGCACGGTTGATTTCGCCTCTTACG
This sequence comes from Boletus sp. MG55, assembly GCA_003313885.1. Classification (NCBI taxonomy): domain Eukaryota; kingdom Fungi; phylum Basidiomycota; class Agaricomycetes; order Boletales; family Boletaceae; genus Boletus; species Boletus sp. MG55. Next base: position 22,776 of record QGOI01017331.1, on the reverse strand, counting down.
ACGTATCGATCAAGGGAAGGACGTACAGGCTGTGGGATACCCCCGGCTTGAACAAAGCATCGGGCTTTAGGTTGTTCAAGGGGCCGACCTCGCCAACCGACTCCCTCAAGAGGTTTCTCCAACAGAAACGTCGTGACAATGAGCTTGATCTGCTCGTTTTTTGTTTCCACAAACTCAGGGTTGACAAGGGCATGTCGAAAGCGTACGAAACCCTTTGTCACGCAACGCGTCAGATTGCGATCCCGGTGGTGATTGCTATAACCCACCTCGAGAGACAAGGGTCTACTATGGAGAAGTGGTGGGAAGAAAATGAGGGAGAGTTGAGGAAACTGGGGTTAGAATTTGACGGTCATGCTTGCATCACTTGCTTGTCCACCAACCCTAAGCTTAAACAGACTTCACAGGAGGGCATTCGTGACTTGATTTCAAAAGAGTACACGCCACCAGCCTTGTCGACGCCGTCAGACAGGGAATATCTAGATGACCGTGATAGAGGTTGTGTTGTATGCTGACTCGATACAGACGATCAATACATTCGTTATTTCCCCTCGGCGCACTAAGGACGCATCGCACGTACAAATATTAGCGTCTAGTACGTCAGATTAGATGTCAAACGTGAAATCGGCGCCAAGCCTTCCACGGTATTCGGAGTACAGCCGCTAGTCGTTGAGAGTACGTACCAGAATACAACAGCAAAATTTTGTTATCGATCCGGCCAGCAATTTGGCGATTATCATGTCAACTCACGATGATGGCGCAGCATTTACGTTCGGCTAATTTAAGAGGGACGCCATGAGCGCTAACCTACTAGCAACACCAGCCTGAGCGAATTTAACCATACCCTTTGATGACAGCAGATACCACCTGCCTGCACTTCGTGATCGCACTATGTATCCTGTCAAGGAAACTGCCGCGACGTTCCCCATTCTTTGCAAAGGACAACCACCCTTTCTACGGTCATCCCTAGCACTCCAATCGAGGTCGTCGCATTTGATCCCCAAGTTCCATCAGTGAATTCGAATCTCTCCTAGTGACGGGAATCCCAATGGCGCAGGTCCGAGAACTTGGCGTACCCTTGCGTGTCGTCACTGATCACGATGCCGACCATCCGGGTCACAGACGCGCCATGCCATCTTCATTGGAGAGACCGGCTCAGGAAAGAGCTCAGTCATCAATCTCATCGCAGATCGCCCCTACGCTGCGGTTTCTCCCGATGCCGCACCGTGCACGGTCGATTTTGCCTCTTACGACGTATCGATCGATGGAAGGACGTATAGGCTGTGGGATACCCCCGGCTTGAACAAAGCATCGGGCTTTAGGTTGTTTAGGCGGTCGAGCTCGACGACCGGCTCCCTCAAGAGGTTTCTCCAAGAGAAACATCATGACAAGGAGCTTGATCTGCTCGTGTTCTGCGTCCGAGGAAGCAGGGCTAACGAAGGCATGTCGGGAGCGTACAAAATCTTTTGCCACGCAACGCGTCAGATTGCGATCCCGGTAGTGATTGCCATAACCCACCTCGAGAAAGCACAGCCAACTATGGAGACGTGGTGGTATGATAATGAAAGAGCGTTGGGAAATCTCGGGTTAACATTTGATGGTTATGCATGCCTCACTTGCCTCTCCCCCAACCATCGCAGATGGGTTTCGCAACGGGACATTCGTATCTTAATTTCAACAGAGTATCCCCAACGAACCTTGTCGACGTTGTCAGACCGGGAATATCTAAACCCTGATAGAGGTTGTGTTGTGTGTTGACGATAGACGATGAGTTGATGCGGACATTATTTCCCCTTGTTCAAAGAGAAGGTAAAAGGACACTTTGTACATACAGTTGATATTTGTATTCCAATCTGCCCTATTCAAATAAAGGTGGAATCTATGGTCAAAGCGAGGGAAATAAATATTCGAACTTCGACTTAAGTATCCAAAAGTCGGTTTCAACAAGCCCCCAAGGGTCCAACTTCTCCCAATCGCAATCCGATCGAATTAATCCAACTTTGGTCCTGCGAGCCTGACGCTCTCTTGGACATCACTCTCGTACAACTTGAATGCCCTCTGGAACATACTTCCGAGTTTACGGACTTCTCGATCAAAGGCTCCCTTGTCAGCCCAAGCCAGAGCAGGATTGAGAAGCTGGCGAGGAACACCTTCGATGCTGGTGGGAACTTGGAGACCGAACACATCGAAAGTCTCGTATTCGGCAGTGAGGAGTTCACCAGAGTGGACGGCGTCAACGATGCGGCGAGTATACTTCAAAGGGCAACGCTTGCCGGTACCAAACTTGCCACCGGTCCATCCAGTGTTGATCAACCAGCAGGGAACATTGTGCTTGGACATACGACTCGCCAACATCTCTGCGTAACGGCTCGGCTATCTGTCGGGTCAGAATCAATTCACAAAGTAGACCTTGATAACGTACGTGAAGAACAATGAAGGGTGCACTATAACAAGTGGAAAACGTCGGGATCGGTTCGAGCACACCATCTTCGGTGCCTGGAGTCTTCCTATTTGCTCTCGAGTCAACAACTATAGCACGACCGCCAAACACAAGTACACTCACGAGGTGTACCCAGCAAGGAAGTGGTAACTCGCTTGGTCCGGAGACAGCTTGCTCACTGGGGGAAGGACACCGAACGCGTCGCAGGTCAACATGATGATGTTGCTGGGCTGCCTTTCGACCATGCATGGAACCTTGGCGTTCGGAATGTATTCGATAGGATAAGCACACCGGGTGTTCTCCGTAATACTGACGTCATCGTAGTCTGGAACGCGGGAACCGGGATTGTACACGACGTTCTCGAGGATTGAGCCGTATCGGATAGCATTGAAGATCTCGGGCTCTTTCTCCCGGGAAAGGTTGACACATTTGGCATAGCAACCACCTTCGATATTGAAGACACCGGTGTCTGACCAAACATGCTCGTCGTCACCAATGAGCAAGCGGTGGGGATCGGCCGAAAGGGTGGTCTTGCCAGTGCCGCTAAGACCGAAGAAGAGCGTGACATCACCCTTGTCCATACCAACGTTTGCAGATGAATGGAGGGATAGCTGACCAAACTTGACAGGCTGAAGGTAGTGCATAACGGAGAAGACACCCTTCTTCATTTCACCTGCATATTCGGTGCCAAGGATGACCATTTCCATACGCTTGAAGTTAATCTCCACGGAGGTAGTAGAAGACATGCCCTTCGTGAAACGGTTCGCAGGGAACTGTCCGGCATTGTAGATGATGAAGTCTGGTTCACCAAAGTTGGCGAGCTCTTCCTCCGTGGGACGAATCAACATGTTGTTCTGAAATCCCGTCAGCTATCGGACACGGAACCTGAATTACGGCAAGACGGACCATAAACAAAGCATGATAGGCACGAGCACAAATCACTCGAACCTTGATGCGGTATTTCGAATCCCACTGAAAAAGAGGGAAAAAAATGAGTGGCTTGGCAGGGGACCGTGTGAAGAGACCTCACCCCAGCGAAACCGTCGAAGACGTAGACATTGTCGCGAGTGTTGAGGTAGTCGATGGCACGCTCACGGTTGATCTCGAACGTGTCTGGGAAAATAAGGATCGGAGAGAGCTCGCGAATCAAGAGAGACGACTCACGCTCGTCCATCTTGATATTGACGGAACCCCACCAGATATCGTCCTTGGAAGTATCCTCGTAGACGATGCGCTTGTCCTTGGGGCTGCGGCCCGTCTTCTTACCGGAGAAGTTGATCAAGGCGCCGGAAGAGGAGATGATGGCGCCTTCGTTGCGGATGGCATCTTCGTACAGCTGCGCGACGGGGGCGTTGCGCTTCAGCTGGATACGATCCATGTCGAAACCGGCCTGCGAGAAATACTCGAGGTCATGACCTATGACTGGATTCAGAGGCCGGGGATGAGATCACGAGACAGGGAACGCGCAAGAGGATGGCTCACGGTTGCTGGAGAACTGGTTGTCAACGGGTTGGGCATAGTTGCGGTGAAGGATGTGAGGGGTAACGTAGGGAGTCTGGTGAGTGAGGACCATGTTGTGCAATGTAGAGGGAACACGAATGGACTGGACGGAGGAGTCAGATGCGATATTTATGTGAGATGATGATCCGGGGTCTCGGTTAAGACCCTGGCGGGAAAATCAAGAGCACTTACTCGGTGGTGTCGGACGAAGGAGTGATAGAGGGGCAACAAATTACAATGGCGTTTTATACCACTCGACAGCCACTGCCCTGGCAGGGTAGTCATATCCCATAATCCTCCGATGTTCTCCGAGCGAGTCTTTCCGCCCGTGCCTCAGTGTGCCCTATTGATATAGTCCTACTTGAACGGTACCCAAGTTTCAGGTACAAAGGGAATGACCCTTCCCGGTTCGCTCCGAGGAGCTCCGCTGCACCAATAGTCGGATATCAAGAGCAATCACAAGCAGTCTAAGCAAGTTCCTGATGCCGGGGTCTCGAGCGGAATGGAGAAGCAACCGACGCTGTTTAATCATAGCTATTCTCGGCAAAGGAACGCCTCGGGTGTTATTTCGGTGCACCCCAACAACGGGCCACGCGATTATCATTTTTCGGGTATGGAATGTGACGGGTCATGGTTGCCACCAACAGTGGCCGACCGGCTAGATTTACCCTCACCTCGGACAGATAGATCTTTGAGTATCAACGCTCCAAGACTCCTACGAGGTCACCCTTCATCATCATGCCGCATTAACAGCCACGGGAACAAACAAAGACATGACGACGGGCACAACTAACGCCACAGGTTGGTCTTTGTTTGTTCTCTTCTGTGCGTTGTCAAGTAGTCCTGCTATATGGGTATGTTCTTCGTACTAGCTATCTGCCGCTTTACGGAAGCCTATCTGATCCACACCAAAGTGCGCCAGGTATATGGCCTTGGTGCAGTGCTTTATGTTTCTTGTCTTAATGCCGACTTTCAAAATTATTCATAAATCAATACCTTTCAGGATAGGGGTATATACTAAATTTGAATCGTTTAGGGCTGCCAATTGCACTACAGCATGAAGAACGATCGTAGCCAGACCCAAGAGTCGAATGAAGACAACTGTTCCTTAGAAGAATGACCTCCTGGTAAATGGGTAGGAGTCTGCAGCGGAAATTGGGTACAGAATTGATCTTCACAATTTGAACATGGCCATACAAACTATCAGCGATTTCCATCATTCCATCACGCCTGACGGAAATCACGTCTGCACCGACATGCCAATTTAATCCCAATCAAATACGAATAAAAATTGGTATCAAGGTATCAAGTAAGTCTGAAAGGATGGTATGCGAGGAAAACAAGAGACGAATGAAAAGCAATACAACATTCAATAACTAGGCAATCTGCTACAACATGGGCACCTTTACAACAACATTTCAGCCATGTGTTGCATTTCCAGCACTAGTGGAAGATGGGGTGGCGGTTTGCGAAGATGGAGATGACGAGGTAGGTGCTTTGCTTGTGCTGGAGGGAGCAGAGGAAGCAGTCATTGACTGAGAAGCCGAAGATAGATCCCCGAGAGAGAGAAGGCCGAGATTATAATTCGTCGCCACATGCATCTGGTTCACGTGCATCCATGGAATCTGGTACCCGTTCATGGCGATTCTGTTGATTATTCGCTGAGTCAATTTTTGATCATGGCATGACAAACAGAGTCTAGCGCACCGTATGGTCGCGACAGATTGGACGTCCATGTATCCCAATGGGATGATTCCGAGGGACCCCACCGCACCCTGAGTGAGAAGCACGTTTGAAAATGTGCCGCTGTTCACCGTCTGACCCGGTGGGATGACGAAGTTGCTAAACGCCTGGTCAAAGTGAGCATAGATCTCTCCGTTAACGAGACCATCCGCTTGGACATATTCAACGACAAGATCGGCTCCAAGGGGATTGTAGAGCTGATTTACGCATTAATTAGTAGTTCGCATGCACCAGCTAACGAATGAGTTCTCACGTCGAAGCTTAGTTGGACCTCGTTCGTCACCAAGGTGGTCAACGAGATGGTAGCGTACAGATGAGTAATGATAGCCGGTGCATTCAATCCTTGAGGGAACATCAGTATGCATGCACAGATCGCCATTTGCTATACTCACCAGTCAAGCTACTCTGGAGCGTCACTCCCTCAAGCGCAGGATTCAGCGAAGTAAAGGGGGAGCTAGCGCTGTCTCCCTTCACAGTCAAGGGAAGAACATTCCCAGTTTGCACAAAGCTCGTCAGGAATGATTGGGCAACCGTGTCATTCGCATCAGCAGGTTCATAATGGAACTCTCCCGGGATGGTGTTTTCCCCAGGCACCAGGTTGAACGTCTGAGCAAAACTCTGTTCAAGAAAAGGAACCTCCACCGAGACGTTGACTCACATTGAATGCAGCGCGCCCAATCATCACGTTTTCATAGTACACGGGAAGAGAGATATCCACCGTCGAAAGTGAGACATTAGAAGGGTTGTTCATCACCGTGGTGAGCGGCGAAATGATATACTGATCACCATTAGTTCCGCCGCTACCCGTGATGCTCACATTGTTGATACCAGCTGTGCCTCCGAAGGAGTTGATGCCTGCATTGAACATGATAAGTTATGAGACGTCGGTTGCAAATGATTGACGTACCCTGCAACGTGGAACTAACATCGAATGGAATATGAGAAATAGGTACATCACCAATGGATGTCTTTGCTGTCACGTCGGCGGACCCACTGAGGTCAAAGGTTGCTGAGCTCTTATCAGTAACGCCAGCGAACATCATCTCGAATGCAGCGTCATTGAGCGACACAAGCGGGACATTATGGAAACTGATCGGAAGAGAGGCAAGGTTTCCAGTTGAGACGCCACCGACGGTATTGGACAGTGGTAGATTAAGCTAAATTAAAACGTCAGCCATGTCATCCATGGAAAAGCCAACGTACTGACTGATGCAGCAGATACTCCTCCTGCACCCAGAGTCATGTTGACTGTAGATTGAATGACCTGCAGCGAGAAACCAAAGGGATTCTTGTACTCTGCTAGAGTGTTGTTCGAACCCGACAACGGAGCAAACGCTTCTTGCTGGGTTTGCATAATCAGGTCGAGGTCCGTCAGCGCAATGGATTGAATGATCTATTCGAGGGGTGAACAATCAAGGGAAAATGCCTTCTGACTGCAGTACTCACATTGAACTTCTGGCCAGGAAGGGTGACTGCAAGAGTGAGAGTCTTGAATGCATCACTCAACCAGGTGACGGGTGAACTTGTTCCTGTTGGTTGGACTGATTCTCCCGTGGCACTTAATGTAATATTGTCCGCTGCAAGATACTCCGAGAACAGCTGGCCTATTACATTTAGGGCATTGCCACTCTGAGGAACCATACGACCCGCGAGGTGTGAAGTGACCGTTCCCTCGGGAGGCAGCACCAGGTCTGTGGCAGTCAGTGCTAAAGAACCACCTTTCTAAGAGTGTACAAAGATCAGCAATTAGAAAAGCTCACGTCCAACCAGGGTGTTGTCGAAGTACGCTTGGAACGTGACAGTGCCCATATCAATACCGAGCTCTGTAAGAAGGCTGAATGAGAGGGATAAAAGACAATCGCCAGAAAACGTACGTGCAGGTGATGGAATAATTGAATCGGTGCTAATCGTGATGCCTCCTTCGGGGTCGTCGGACGGAAGCTGGAAATTACTGATGGTCACTCCAGGCAAGTTATTAAACGCTTTCAAGGTGATCGTCTTCGTCAAGGACACGTTTTCGAAGATCGTGCCAAGAGCAGTCACCCGAAGGCTAGATGTAGAGATGGTCCAGTTAAAGCTTGGGTTGTGCAGCAAGTAGGTGGCAAACGAGGTGAATCTGCGCAAAGATGTTTAGCATGTAGAAAACGGGAACTACAGGATGACCTACTGTGTCTGGTCGGTGATGACCAGCGTTCCTTGCGCGGAATAATTTGGAACACCAGTGTTGGCGGCAGCACAGACTATGAATCAGGTTTGAACAAGGTCAGAGGAGGGACATGTATGACACAGCTCACCAGGAGGGAGCGAAATGGTTGCAATATCATTGCCCTGCCAATTTACGCTAGATTGGCCGTCAGCTGGGTATTCATAGCAAATGTACTCCACATACGTGACCGGATCAACAAACTCAATCAATGCATCCAGTGGCCCTATGTTTGTCAGGGAACCTTGGAGAGCCAAATCAAAACCGTTGTTCGAGATGTTTCTATGAGACGGTAAGCAATCGTACAACTAGCCATAGATAGGTAACATACGTGATGTTAGCCTCAGAAAAGGCAAGGACAGCGCCATTCACCAGATCTTGCGCTACTGGAGCAGCAACAGCTCCAATAAGATAAAGCGCAGTCTGGTCAGTCTGGAGAGCGTTAAGATTAGAGTATGTTATTCTGAGAGTTTATTGGACTTACGATCGCTGTCACTCCTTTCTGCAAGAAAGATAGACTCGTCGCATCTGTAACGAAGCATGAGGATTTGGAGAGCCAAGTAAATATATAGCTTACAATCGTCCAACTCCAACGAGGAATCAATTGCCAGATCAACTTGGAGGCCTTTCAAGGCGTTGAGAATAGCGTCATCGAAATCAAACTGGTTCCCGCTGCACAGCCGAAATGAGCACACTCCAGAGGCATAGTCATGTTGTTGCTTACCTAACGCAAGCTGGAGCACTAGTATCAACGGATGTGTTGACCTAGAAGAGAGCAATAAACATCATGTGCACGAGACTACAACACTAGACACCCACGGGTGGATGGAAATTAGGATTATCAATAACCAGCTGGAATAGCTGCGTCAATGGTCCGAGTTCTACGCCATGCTCTTGCGCTGAAATGGTAATCAACTCGATGATCGTCAGCGGATCTAGGTTAAAATTGAACGGAAGAGCCGGCGATGTGATATTGCTGTGACCGCCCGCATGGATCGGATTCGATGATAGATCGACGTTCTTGATAGTGCCGACGGTCAAGTTCTGGAATGTCGCCGTAGCCGCGACCTCAAGGAGATTGATGCTTGCTGTGAAGGGATTTGAAAGGCTGAAAGAAGAAGAAGCGACTCCTGTCTGCGCGATGTCGGTCGGGAATTTCAGAGTGGCGGTACTGATGAGGTTCTGATGCAATGCAGGAATGGTGACAGGGGAGAGTTTGATCTGTGATAACGCAAGCTGCAGAGATTCAATTGGAGTGGAACCAGTTGTCCCAAAGATAACTGTGTTGGAATCGATTCCTTGGAGATAGTTCTCCAACATCGTCTGACCCGCAGCAGTCTGTGAACTACCCTGTGGCGAATATAGCACGTCTAGTGTGGCAGGCATCTATGAGCCCTGAGGCCTCACCCCTTTAGAATGTCTTACCGGTCGGGTAATTAACGGAACCTGGCTGTATGATCATGTTGCTCTGTACAAATGGATCAAGCCATCTGATGTCACCGGGAGCCTAAAGTCCTCACCAAATCGGCAGATCCAATCGTTTCGCCCCTGGTGGAACGGTCAATCAAGACCTAGAGGCAAGGGAATTGAATGCACTCACTCAAATTGCAAGGTGAACGAAACGTCTCCGGTACCTAAAATAGAGGTAAGTGGTTTGCTTGGAGGAGACGCGTGAAATGGTACCGATTGTCAGATTGCTGGACGACGACACTTGTCAATGCAGCACAGTGGACAACACCTTAACTGCTCACCTGGGATTGTAGAGAGTTGTGTCGACTGTGATCAGGAGGTAGTCAGAATACCCATGGTTGACATCTAGATTGGCCACAGTAGCTGGTTTAGCCACGAGACCCTGCAGACCGGCAATGGTGGAGTCAACGGAGAATTCGATGTCTGATAGCGACAAGACTCCAACAGCAGTGGAAGCGGCTGCATTAGCGGCTCCCGATAAGGCAAGGGTTTGCACGGCCCCGAGGGTAGTTGCAGCAATGAAGTTGTCAAAAACGGAACGTTGATCTGCGAAAACGGCGAAAGGCACGTCCGAAAAGGTTAGGTAGATGATACGCGACTGTACATCAGTGGTGCTTGGTGATTCGGGAATGACAAGTTCAGCGAACGATTGTCCGTTGAAGCCAACAGTGATGTTCTGCGATAAGGACGTGATATCGATGGGGAAAGCGAATGGGAGACTGAAAGCAGCAGTGGTCGCATTACTACTTGATATCGGATCGTATGCTGTGGCTTCCGTGAACAGTAACTCCATTTGCTCCAAAATGATTGACTGAATGATATTGAGTTTGCCCTGATTGGGTAATGAAGTCACAACTTGGAGGGTTTGTATCCCCTCGTTGAGCCATGTGACCTTGATGGACCTCAGCAACACACGGAGCAACATTGTTATCAAACTTACATCAGTTGGACCAGCGCTTGCTCCTTGGACGGTAACCTGGCTGTCTTTTCCCTGAATGAAGTTGTTGAAAATCGTCGACACGACAGCCAAACCTTCAGCGGTGTTCTGGGGGATGAGCCGACCGGCAAGAGGCAGTGACGACGTGGACTGAGGAGCGAGTGTAACGGACGACGATGACGATACGGGTGCAATTTCGATCCCGCTAGCATAGGTATTGAAAGCGATGGAACTCAACTCTATACCGACTTGCGAAGGCTATAGTGTCTTAAGTTAGCAGCAGAGGGTACTGAGTGGCGTTTACTCACGTTTGTCACTGTGGATTGAATTGTCAGATGAATGCCGCCTTCGGGGTCATCAGCGGGTAAGTCAAACGAGTTGATTATAACGCCATTCTGCAATCCATTGAACCCTTTAAGAGTAACAACCTTTGTTGGCAGTGAAATCCCTGGAACTTGAATGCCTGCCAGTACAACACCAGTTTGAAAGGCTTTTCAAAATTCACATCCCAGCAGGACATACCAAGTGCACCAACTATCAAACGAATGAGCGCACACTCATCTGCGATCAAAATGACTCGTACCAGTGAGATTCTCCCCAGAGATTTCCCATTGGAACGACTCTTCGTTAAGCAACACTTTGGTGAAGTTCGCGAGTACGTTGACATCCGCTACTTCGAAGGTAGCCTGGACATTTAGTGTAGCCCCAACATCGCCTACGACATTGACATCATCCATATGCATCGTTCCGAGAGCCTGGCCATTCCAAGCAATGGCCAAACCATTGCCAAAGGAGATAGTGGCATCAACTGAGGAAATGTCAGTACATATATGTGGCATTTGCATACATGCAGAAGCAGTCTCACAAGGCCCTGCGTTCGTGATGCTTCCGTTTAGTTGTGTCCCTAAGCGGTAGTTTAGCTAAGTGGGGCGGATCAGGGCAAGACATCAATTACCAAAAGAAGTTTCCTGGGGATTCGTTATAACGACGGTGTCGACGCTAGTGAGGTGAGATATTAATTTTTTTTTAAAATCTGTGCATCATTGTGCGTACCCAAGTACAGATCCCGACACAACTTTCTGCACAATGGGTTGGGCCAAGACAGGTAAGATGAGATTTAGGCTACTGTCAGTCGCAATTGGGACGCCAAGCTGAGTGTAATTCAAAGTTGTCATATATTCGCCTGGACGCAAGGATCAGGAATCCCACAGTGATGGCAAGAACGGCAACATACCAATGGTGAGTTTCGCTGATAGCTGGACATCAGAACGCAACTGCTTGAACGCTGTATCGACGAAAGAGGGTAGATCGAAACCACTGGGAGAAGTCGTTCAGCGCAAGAAATCAAGCTACCGAATGCTCGTACGTATAGATATTGCTCCTACGACTGACTGGAGTCGAGTCTGCGTTGGTGGATAGGACATAAGAGTACCCACCCAACGCCACAATCCCGTCCAAAGGTGCTGGATCAAGGCCAGCCTGCACAGCGAGAACACGGGTAAGCGTAAACAACGTCGGAGGGTCGAAGTTCATATTGAGGTCCAGAGGAGGGGATGTCGTCGTTGACTTTCCAGCGGCGGAGAAATTGGTGGCTGTCTGAATGGCACCAAGAGCAAGTCCGTGAGACGTAACAGAGGAGGTGATTTGGGTGATTTCGAAGCCTGCTGTAAATGGATTGACAAGATCCACCTTAACCTGACTGATATTGTTTTGATGGAAAGTTGTTGAGAGTACTGGCCAACTTCAATCAGAATAGTCAGCAACATGGAGTCCATTGGGACCTACTCTCCAGTGAACCGCTAGACAGCAGACTCGAGTTCAAGCCAGGCAGAGTCGCACTGACATTCAAGCTTTCGAAAGCGGGCAACAAAGACTCCACTTGCGTGCTACCGCTGAACCCAACAATTGCAAGCTCGACATCTAGGGCGACGCTGAGTTCAAAGTCAAACATTTCGAGAAGATCTCTGACCAGTTCCGCCAACAAAATCATTGAGTGTCTGCATTCCTTGAGGGCTGTTGTTTGGCTGAACAACGTCATCATAAATGCACGCGAAGCAAACGAAGCAAAGTCACCTCAAAATCCGATGTCGAGGTCAATGAATTGTTCCCCATGTACAGTGTCAGATTAGGCATCAGAGCGGTACCAAGAATGGCACCGTCTCTCTGTAGTTGAAGAGCTGATAGGACAAGTAAAACTCGTAGCTCTCAGGATGATGTCTAGGAGTGCTCACTCAGATCACCTGTGGCCAACTGAAGGTTCGATGGGTTGACAATGGATACTGTGACGAGAATTGAGCACAATCCTATGGGCTTTGTTTTCATGACCAACCGACAATGCCAAGGTTCAGGGCTTGCTGGGTGCCACCCAACACATCTACGGAGTCAATGGTAGTGAATCCTTTCAATCCTTGAAGACCGGTCAGACTCGTAGTCACGTTGACTTGGATGGGATCAAGGGTGATTTGACCAAGACTCGTGCTTGCTACTGCGGTCGAGTTGCCTACCATCAAAAACTCGGTGGTCTGCGAGTCTGTAAGCTCCGTATCTTAGGATAAACGATATCAGGAGCGAACTGTTGGCAAACAAGAGCTCGGGCGTACTGAATGCAGAGAACGATCTATGCTGTGCGTCCGTCGTGTTGAGAAACCCGTCCGAAATAGTGATGTTGATTTGGCCCTGAGTATCCGTTGGTCCCAGGATGCTGACCGACGAAGTGGAAGCACCAAGAGGCTACGTTGAGCAAGTCAATAAGGTACCAATAACCAGACACATCATCCAATGCACCGTAGACAGCCCAGCCACATTCGAACCATTCTTCACAATATTGAATTGGTTCTGAATCGCAGAAATCGATACACTGAACCCGAAAGGAAGCTCTGAATTCCAACTCAGTCGTCAGTTCTGGCCATGAAATGATCACTGCTCTTTACCCATAGAGGCATAAACCGAATTGCTGTCGGTCCGAGGATTCCATGCAGTCTCTGGTGTAAACGTGAGTGCTAGACTGCCAATGTCAATGGATCGAATTGGATTGATCGGCGCTGGAGACTGGAAGGGGACGGTCAGCGTGAGGCCTTCGATACCTTGACTGAGCCAAGATATCGCTGTTCCATCAGATTGAATCGTGGACTTTCCAGTTGCAAGGACAGGCGAGTTCTGATGATTGAGATAATTGGTGAACAGTTGAGAAACCGCAGCGAGGTTGGAGGCTGTGGCTTGAGGAACAAGAACACCGCCGAGCGTGATGTTATTATATCCCGGAGACTAATGATAGGCGTAAGCGTCTGTTCCACGTCATAAGGGAACGAAGAATACCAGATGGGTGTTTGGCCCAGTACCACTGCCCAAATAGACACCTTGGTAGGAAAGATCGAAAACCACTGTTCCAAGATCGAGCGCGAACGGACTGAAATTCCGCTTAGTTGTTGTTCTGGTATTACAAGCAAACAACCAACCTCGGGTTGTTGAGCTGCGTGACTGTCATAAAGTTGATACCACCGTTGGGATTGTCACTGGGCAACTGTAGATCCTCCAGTTGAACATTGCCGGCGAAATTGTTGGTGCCTACAAGGGATGAGAGGATGAGAGAGCGATAGAAAAAGCCAAGAATGCGAGTCACCGTTGATCGTGAGCAACTTGTTGAACGATATACCATGTGCAGTTGGGAATTTCTCTGCCTGGACGGTGAGATCGTAATTCTCAAGTTGCCAAGTGAAATTTTGAGACGTGATCATGGCAGACGTAAAACGACCGAAAGCATTTTGGTCTGTGATGTAGAAGGTTGTTGTATCGTTTATCGTGGCACGTTTATTGCTAGCATACAGCGTGGACAACTGCATATATCCAAGTGGAACTTTTGTGGAGCCATCCAACCAACTGACGTTTACGGGAGTGGGGAATGAGATGACTGCGGTAAATATGCCGGTATGTGCGACCTGATGAAACATGTCAGTACGAGAAGGCTAGGGGCTAGAACGGGTTTGCGTACGGTCCCTTGCATGAACAGTTGGAAACTGTGACAGGAGGGCATAAGAACGGACGTAGAAGCAAAGGTACGAGACTCGGACTTACGACGTGTTGGTAGGGTTTGTTATGGCAGCCGTTGTGATGTCGAGGGTGGTTTTGTTGACAACATCCTGGATGATGGCTTTGACGACTGGGAACAAAATGATGAACAACAAGGCAATGCTAAGGAGGGCCCCTATGACAGAGGTGATGATGAACCAGCGACGCTTGTAAATAGGTCGTTTGGGTGGAGCGGCAGGGGGGGCGGGGTCGGGCTGTTGGGGTTCAGTGGGTGTTGCCGTGGTGGTGGTAGCTGCAGGAACTCCAGCGGGAGTCGTGGTGACAAAGGTGTCGTTGACTGGGTCGGCAAAAGGATCGGTATTGTGGTCGCCAACGCCGGCCGGGGCCTCAGCATTTCCTGGAGAGAAGGTGAGCGTATGCGAGAAAAAGAGTGAAGAAAAAGCAAACCAGTGAGAGACGCGTCCGAACGCGACGCGATGATGCGGGAAGAGGGGTAGACGATGCTACCCGAGCTGGCCGACGCGACCTCTTCCATGTGGTGGGGGGAGAACTTGGGGAGCGGGGAGACGTGCCATGAGGAAAGGCGCAAATAAAACTGGTGGGATGACAGGGAGCACTCATGACCGAAATGAGTATCAGGGTTGGTTCCGTCGAGGAAGACGCATATGGGTGATATGATGACATTGCCCAGTTGATGCGCGACGTCTCTGATCACACAGTCGATCGTGCCAATCTCGATAACGTCATTACATAACCCGTTATGGTTAAACTCATTAACCAGTCAATGTCCCTTTATCCAACCATACGTAGTCCGACCTACCAACCTTCCGTCCATCATACCAGCACCCCGCTTGTGTGCTCTAAGTACATGGGCCCATCGATAAGAAGCTTCACCGTCCACGCGTGCCAGTGGCTGCTCGCTCCCACTCCACACTGCTACCAAAGTGACCAGAATAGAAGACGGATGTTTTCAGATAGAAGCGTGAGTCAGTAGATCACTTCCTCGAGAGCACCTTGCGAGTCCGTCAAGCTGAAATGCCCATCGTGATGCTCTTTCATCTATCTACTTTAGTGACACCCAGGCGTACCGCCAACAGAAGGGCGCGTTCACAACCTACTCCTTACCCAAGTGCTCTCGGAATGCACACCCAACTGAGCGTTGACTGTCAACAAGATATTGGAAACGATGCCCGGCAGCATTCGCGGCCTTTTATCTCCGCTTCCTGTCCCAAAACGCTAAACAGGCAGTGTGGTCACCTGGTGTACATCCGATGGCACCGCGTCATATGATGGGGCGAATGAACATGAGCAGGTCCTTGTCAGATCGTGATCGCATGACCTCGCTACTCTCTATGTTCCGGTGCCACTCTCCATTCTCAGACGAAAGTCGAATATTACTATTGTTGCGCCGTTTTACCGATGCAATGAAATCGAATATTGGGTGTCTCCCCTGCTCTATCCGGCACTCACGGGTTTCATGTGTTCCATCACCACATGGTTCATCTCTAAACCCGGCTTCGTGTACCTCCGAGGCATGAAGTATCCTCATCTTCTGCCAATGCCAAGCTTCTCTTCCATACCCAACGTGCCGCACTGCCCATCGCATCGCGGGATGAGGATCGGAGGCGCAAGTACCGGTCCGTCAAGCGAGAGTTCAATGAACCTACGGTCATAACCATGTGGATAACTTGATCCTTGAATATAAGCCTGTGTTTAATTTCATTCTTGTAGCAGACGTCCTGATGTACAGAGAAGGGCCAAGGAAGGAACGGTTTACGGTGAGATACAGTATAAATGATGATCGTATCGGGAGAAGGTTGGAATGGTCATGATGCGTGAATACAAGAAAGTGAAAAGGAGAGTGATGAGGTCGGCCGCATCTATGTGCTACAATGACGACCATCGAGTGTACGTTTGTACGACTAGCTTTCCTGTCGCTCGAGAACGGGAATATCGTCGGCGTCTGCTTTCTTGGACTCGACTCCAGGAGCAGTTGCCTCGTTCAAGGCATCGTTGGCTGCAGGTTCGTCCGCTTCTGCCGGTTCTCCACTTGACGCAACCCGAGGGACGGCGGTGTTGCTTGCAGACACTGAGGGGGAAGCAGACGATGTCGTGTCTTCACTTGCAGTAGAGTCCCGTCGCACGATGGCTCCGCGCGAGCGCGTCGTCCGGCGTTCCGGTTTCTTCTCTTCAGCAATATCATCTCGCGCGGCGTCTAACGCGGGTGAGACCCCCGAGTGTGCATTCGAAAGCGCAGGCGAACCTTCTTCCTTGCTTGAAGCACATGTGCCTGACAATCCCGAGGCGACCCCTGAAGATCTTGGATTGCGGGGGCGTTTGGCGGGGTACGTGGCGTCCCCGTCTTCGTGCTCCCTGCGTTTTCGCTTTCCACCGGGGCCGCCTCCGCGTCTTCGGCGCGGACTTGACTTCTCCCTGACCTCCGCTTCGGGAGTAGGTGTCACTGCGACGAATGAGGAGGGATGGGACGTAGCAGGAGCGTCCGCGTCACGAACTTTAGCTGCGGGCCGGCGTTGGCGGTTGGAGGAACGACGCGTGGGATCGTCGAATACAGCCACCGGAGCGGGCAAGCCGAACGCACCAGGGTCCAAATCTGGGAGTGATAATGCCAGGGTGCCGAAAGGATGATACAATGGTAAGAGAGCAGTGGTCATATGGTGACGACTTGATTTATGCGTCACGGTGCTTCTTTGAGAAAGTTCGGGCATTTGGGAGAGAGCTAGAGGTGACGTTGATACTAGAGGGGGTGCACTGGTGGCACACTGCGGTGTAAGGAAAGATTTCTCGAGGTGCGATATTGCGGTACTCTGAGCTGGGGATTGATATGTGAGTGCAGGTTTCCTGCGGACCGTGACTGTGTCAACGGTGAGATGTCCGTGTTTGACGCTGGTCATTGGAAGGTGATGATATATTAACCCAGTAAAAATAGTGAGATCCTATGAGCTGGGTTCAATATCTTGTGGTAATATAAGAAAGAACACATACCTATGAACAGAAATGTTTGCCAGGAGAGTGCATTCCAGCCCGAGAACGGAGAGGTGGAGATATACACGCAAGGCTCCGTAGGGAGGCGCGGCGCAAAAGTCGATCTACCAATATAAACAAGATATGTCGAATGGATCGTGAAAGCCCTAAGGCTGGGAATGCGATGACTGTTGTCCTGGGGGCGCCCGAGTGTGTCAAGACATGAACCGGAAGGGTTCAATACCTCGACAGACACCAATATTCGAAGGTCACGTGAGTGTCATCACATAGATAGATGGGAAAATATCTCCGCATCGAGTAAACCTGGGCCAGCTGCCGCAACCGCCGCTTCGAGAAATCCTGGACCCGCGACACCTCGGCCCATCATGACCCATGATGTAGTCGTCTTGTCGGATCAAATATGTCCCGATGAAGGTGAGTTGACGGCAATGTGAAATATGAAGAACTTGAAAATTTGCTACGCCGATGCGTGCGGCCAATATTTACTCACAAGCATCACGGCTTGTCGTCAGGAATGTACTCCTTGTTGCACTGCTCGTGGATCGCCCAATCGGATGTCGGGTATCGGCCTACCGTTGTGCCACCGTGGATCGTGCACTAATTTTGTGTCGACCCCCTGCTTGACCCCAATCGCTAATCTGAGTGGGATTAACAACGATCCTTGGGCGGAATGAGATCACGATCCTGCGTTCTCGTGAGTCCGTCCCTTGTTATCCCACTTATCATACAACACTGCATGTGACTCGAATCACTTCTCATGCGTCCGTATAAATAGACTGATAACAACACCAGTTATAGTCTATCACGGCGGGGATGTTATCTCCAAGAGGCATCTGAATCGCTTCTTCTTCAAGGATGGCCGAGATAACTCATGAATATGATATTGTATTCGCTGGAGGTCCGTTTCATTCCTACACGTCCATTCAGCACTAGTGGTCCGTGTTACTCTCAACGTCTGACGTACACAATCCAGGGGGGACCACCGCCTGTGTGGTCGCTGGCCGTCTCGCCGCGGCAGACCCCTTGCTTAGGATATTGATACTGGAGGCTGGCCCACACACGAAGGAAGATCCGCGCTGTGTACAACCATCTCGATGCATCCAGCATTTGGAACCCGGAGATCCTTTCATGTCATTCCATGTTGCTCAACCTTCCCCGTATCTTAAGGGTAGGGAGCTTGTGGTCAACAGCGGGAGATGTGTTGGAGGAGGTTCAGCTATAAACAGTGAGTTTGCTTCTCCTTTCACGGTGGACGCCGGTATCACTAATCTTCTCCGATGTCTGTAGACATGCTGTACACTAGGGCGGCAGGTCCGTGAATTTCTCACTTACCCCCTCAGCTATAATAAAACAGTATCCTTTGAATAAAAGCCTCCGACTATGATGATTGGGAAACCAATTACAACAATCCGGGATGGGCATCAAAGGACCTGCTTCCGCTGCTGCGAAAGGTGAGGAACTCAAAGTTACAGGTCCACATCTGAAAAAAGATTGACATCATTAGATGGAGACGTACCAAGTGAAGGAAAACGAACTCACCCACGGATACTCGGGGCCCCTTAAAGTGTCGTATGGCGGGCTGTTCACCGACATTGGACGACAAGCGTTCGACGTCGCCGCGAAGTATGACCCAGGACGCAAGATAGCGGATGATAGTAACGACCTATCAACGTGCAACACTTATAGCGTGGGTCGGCTGGTTGTTCGCTCACATAACGGAATACTTACATTGGTTGCTGCAGCGATGGCAGAAGTAAGTTGAGTTTGCTAGCAATGCCTTGTAAACCTCATAAGGTTATATGGGTGATGCAGATGGATCGACGGCAAGACCGGTCGTCGTTCAGATGCTGCGCATTACTTTGTTTACAGCCAAGAAGGAAACACGAACTTGCGCGTGCTTTCAGAAAAGGCTGTCATAAGAGTGTTGATAGAGTGAAGTCATTTATTTTCTCAGTCATATCTAATTCACTAACAATGTTGGATCTTAGGGATGGTCGAGCTTCAGGGGTAGAATATACCAGCGATCTCACACTTAATCCAACTGCAGATCGAACAGTGCATGTTGCAAAGGCAGCACGATTCGTTGTCGTTTCTGCGGGTGCCTTTGGTTCACCCGCCATTCTGGAGAGATCTGGCATTGGGTCTAGCGAGATTTTAGCCCGCCTTAATATTTCTCAGGTTGTTGATCTACCTGGGGTAGGAGAGAACTACCTAGGTACGTATTACTTGCAATCATACTTAAGTAGTGTGGAGGCAATGAACCGATGTGGGGTTCAGACCACCCTGGGGCATTCCTGGCGGATTTCGCAGCAGAGGAAGCAGAAACGTTGGATGGGCTGTACCGTGATGATGTAAAGGAGGTGGAAGGTGAGGCTTTAGTGACCTGAATCTGCTTACAGCTAAACCCCACTTAGAGCAAATGAAATTATGGAAGCACGACGGAACTGGTCTTGTCTCTCACAAGTATGCCCCTTCAAAGACTTGCTTCATATGTATTAATCACTGAATTTACTGTCATCAACTCTAGCGCGTATGATGTTGCCATCAAGCTACGACCGAACGTGGATGACCTGAAAGAATTGGGCCCCGAATTTTCCGCCCGCTGGAAATTCTTCGAAAGCAACCCTGATAAATCGATTGTTCTGCTAGCACCTTGTGCTGGGTATGGTACAGCCACCTGAGCCTGGGAGAAAACTCACGCTATATCCCCATAGATTCATTGGCCTCCACAACGATATCCCTACTCGCAAATTCATTGGGGCCTGTTACTATTTGGTTTGCTACATGTTGCTTTGTTTTGCGTGAAGTCTCAACTCATGGTGGCCAAAGTGCTACCCGGAGTCGATCGGAAGTGTTCACATCAGTTCTGCACATGATCTACACGAACGTCCAGTGTTGTTGGTGAATTTCCTGAACAGGTGACCATTCCAACCCTTCGTACACCGGCCATTACTGATGTGTCTCATAGCCCTTCTGATCTCGCAATCCTGCGACTGGCATATAAGAAACTGCGGGAGTGGATTAGACGAATGCCACATTATAGAGGCCAGTTGCAGCTCCAGCACCCAGTCTTTTCAATAGGAAGTGCTGCAGAATGCAAAGAAACAGATGGACCCGTGCCGATCGATGCTCCTGATATTGTATACACAACGGAGGACGATAAAGCAATCGACGACTTTCATAGAGCGACAGGTGAATCATTCATTCTGACACACGACAAGCTACCACTGTCCTGACTGAATGTATCTAGTTACGAGCGCGAGGCATTCGGTATCGTATCCACTCTTTGCATTACATGCTTGTGCTTATGGCATATCTAGCTCGGAACTTGTGCAATGAAGCCAAGACAGCAAGGAGGTGTGGTTGATTGTCGCTTGAATGTCTACGGCGTCCGCGGCTTGAAAGTAGCAGGCGAGTCCCGTATACAATCAGGGGAGTATAGTCCCTTTACTGAGTTCTGATCCAGATTTGTCCATCGCTCCTTCAAATGTTGCAGCGGTACGTACATCAGTGGTCAATCCTCTGCGTACTGAAGAATATCTCTTTGCTAGAACACGTGCTCATCTGCATTTGTTATTGGAGAGAAAGCAGCGGTTATAATTGCTGAAGAACTTGGAATTATGAATGTTTGATAGTAGTGTACCGTACCGAGTACTACTACTACAATGAACGTGACCAATAAACGCGTGACATAACGCGACGATGTGTGAATGTGTGTCACGCAGGTTGTAGACAGGTCTTTTGCGCTTCGACCTCTTTGGCCGACACCAACATGTCTCTCTGGGTAGACAGGGCAAGCCAGAATTTAGTGAACGAGTAGAGACGCCTGCTTACTCTCCCTTGCAGTTCAGGCCAAAAACGTTGGATGATCTCCATTACCACCAGGACTTGTCAGCTCGCCTAAAGTCCCTCGCCGCGTCTGGAGACTTTCCTCACATGCTTTTCTATGGACCTTCTGGTGCTGGGAAGAAGACACGAATAAGCTGCACGCTTCGACAATTGTTTGGAAGTGGCGTGGAGAAAGTAAGTCGAGCAGCCGGACTCGGAGCGATTCCAAACTAAACACCCAAGACAGCTGAAAATCGACCAGAGGGTATTCGTCTCTCCATCGAGACGCAAGATCGAGATCAACCTCGTTCAGAGCAATTACCACATCGAGCTGACTCCTAGGTGTGTCGCACCGCGCAAGTTGCATTGATGCACGAGTAAACCAGTTTTGCTTTCAAGTGAAGCGGGGAATTATGACCGAGTCATCATCCAAGAGCTGTTAAAGGAGATTGCTCAGACGCAGCAGGTCGACCTCAGTGCTAAACAACGCTTCAAAGGTCAGATTGGCAGGTAGTTCGTGCTCCAGTGCTCACGCATTCTCTACAGTTGTGGTCATCAATGAAGCTGATACCCTATCTCGTGATGCACAAGCTGCCCTGCGTCGAACAATGGAGAAGTACATGTCGAACCTACGCATCATATTATGCGCCAATAGCACGAGTAGACTCATTGCGCCCATAAAGAGTCGTTGTCTTCTCGTTAGAGTGGCCGCACCAAACCCAGAAGAGGTGAATATCTTTGGAACTCCTTCTCTTTGCCAAATGACATGTCGTACACAGATGCAAACTGTATTAGAGCATGTCGCTAAGAAGCTCAAGTTCGACCTCCCACCAGAGGCATCTTCTCAGATTGCAGAAGATGCTGCAGGTAATATGAGAAAAGCGTTGCTCATATTCGAAGCCCTCAAGATGCAATCGCAAGTCTTGACCCCTAACGTTCAGATCCCAGACGCATTGACCGAAATATTGCCCACAGACCTGACCTTTCGGGATCTCTCAACATCGCGAAACCAGACTGGGAAACATATTGTCACAAGGTTGCTGATCTGATCGTGCAAGAACAGTCGCCCCAACGAGTAATGGAAGTCCGTGCCAAGTTTTACGAGCTCCTCAGCCACTGCATACCCCCCACTATCATCCTCAAGGTAAGGGTCCTCCTGTTCTGTGTCACGCACAGGGAGTAGTCACGTCTGATCATCTGGTATCAAGACTGTGGCAGACAGGGTGGTGGAGCGGGTAGACGAAGCCCTCAAGGCTGATGTGATGCATTGGGCAGCTTTCTATGTACGCAGTTGATCATTCCAAGATGAGAAGTTTGACGGTTCTAACGGCACTCACAGGAGCTACGGATGCGAATAGGTAACAAGAAGATCTATCATCTCGAGGCATGGGTGGTAAAAATCATGTGTCTGTACAAGGTGCGATTACGCTTGACTGGCAGCGAAAGACGACTGATAGATTTTCGCGTCCAGCACTTCACATATGACTTTGACATGTCAGAGTTCGATTGAGTGAGGGCTACTACTACGATCCATTCGTCGATGACAAGTTCTGTGATGGTGTTGGAATGATACTGTAGATCACATATAAGACCATGCATGGTGTGATTGTCCTAGTTACATAAAATTGC
>QGOI01017299.1:0-11050 GCA_003313885.1 Boletus sp. MG55 | reverse complement strand
GTCACTTCTTTCACCGTCGCCGTCCGCTTTTCGTGGGACTATGAACCTACTCGAGAAGTAGGTAGGATGGTAACACAGTGGCCAAGGTTGCGAACCCTGCGAACATGCGCCATTGCACAATCTGTGATGGACCAGCTGTTCACCCGACGAATTCTCGAAACCCTCAGGATCGATTACTATGAGTCCTCGCCTATCTACACCGGCAGGATCCCGGATATGGTCCGCGAGTTCTCGCTTAGGGGTTATGCACGCGTTTTCTCGAGTCCACGTACGCGAGCCCTACTACGTTTTGTTTACTCATCGGCATGAACGAAGGAAAAGAGGAGGCAGACGTTGAGGAAATATTCCATCTTGTGCCCCGCCGCCTCGTTTGCTATCGCTCACGATCCAGCCGCGATCGAGCATCGTGGGCATACCCTTGTGGAATACCTTGGAACTTCGAGCGTCGCTCGTGCCCGCGCTCGTCGAGTTCACAGCGTTGCGTGAACTGGATCTCGACTTCCTTTGCACGGCGCAAATTTCCGATGCAGACTATGCACGCATGGCAGCGTCGTTGACGCACCTGCGAAGTCTAAAGCTCGGTACTGCGAACCCCTCCATCACACGACCATGCCCAGCGGCAAGCGTTGGGGCCGCGTTGGCTATTCGCCGATCGTGGATGCGACAATTAACGTCATAGCCTCCTGCTTCAAATCGGTCATGCCCTGCCTGGTGCAAATCGAACATAAAGACCGGAACGAGAACTGGAAAGCAGTCCAGAACATGCTGGAATCGTACTAAGATGAAATGAGTGGGTGGTATCCAGATAATATTGCATGGATTGGATGGTGATAGCGAGCATTCGGAAAACATAGATCTGTCTCCATCGAGCACGTCCGTCTCACGAACTTTCATATCCCTCTACGACCAGTACGCCCTGGACGCATCCTCTGCTGATTGGTAGGGTGTAAGATGTAGAGTACGATGAAAACGAGTCTGTGGACAGTGCCTCCGAGTCAGTGACAGAAAACCTGAGCCCGGAAATCCCCGATCCTCATTACCTACCTTGTTTACAAGGTCGGAGAATTGTGGCTGTATGTCATGAAAACACGCCGTGGAAGTTTCTTATGTAAACAAGGTTTCTGCCGAAGTTCGGCCGTACATCTAGTAAAGGCTAATGCCTCCACAATCTCACGATCCCGAGCGAACACTTTCCAGGAACCGCGTAGTTCGCAAGTCCAGGAACGTTCAGCATCGCCACTTCAAGCGGTATTATAATAAGTACAGCCTGCAAGTTGTATTGAGCGCCGGGACTCATGGTTCGATCCACCCCAAAGCTCACTGAAACATGGCCCGCTCTCCTCAGGACGTCTATGCGAGGCATCTCGTCTCAGGTCGCGGATACCCACTGTGGACGCCAGAGCCTAACATGAACCTTCCAGATGTCTATGTTCGCGAAGGCCTCAAAATTGGAGATGTCGGCGTCGTTGTCCCAGAAGATGGCAGCTTTGATGTTTTTTTCAATGTGTGCTTACCACCTACACATTCCCTTCATCGAGAAACTGGCGTGCCCAACAACTTTACCCCCATTCTGCTGAGCGGAAGGGACATTGCCAAGTTTCCCGAAGCCGAGCGTGCAGGTCGTATCATTTCGACTTCCTCAGTTGCAAGGGTGAGGAATCCAGATGCCCCTGATGAAGATCCAGAAAGGTGCGCTCACCGTGAGGGACCTCATGCGATACTTGATCTGGCTGTGCTGACGTTGACGAAGACGCGCACAACCAGGGCCTCTGAATTATGAGTTCAGACTGTCGTCCAAGGATGGCGCCATTCTCATACTTCCTGAAGGTGCTGAGCGTTACTATCTCCGAAACGAACGTCTGTTTCTGGATGAAGCGATGCAGCATGCGGTAGACTGGTACAACTTTGCGGAACAACGTCTCGGTCGCATCATCAGTCACGATGCGCTATATTTGATTACCGGATTTTACAAGGCTCCTTCTTGGTCCCTTGCTGCATATCAACAGGGTACCGGTACGAATTACGCCCAATTCAGGGCTGCGCAAGTCGGCAGCGGTAACGTCACAGCGAGTTATACTTGGGCGACCACGCAAGCCATGGATTGGCGTGCAGGACCTTCAGACCAGTACTATCATGGGATACCAAACCAAACTGTATTCATACAAGGGTTCAAAATCGCTGTTCGGGAGGGCTTACTGCGCACGAAACGAGTCAATGTCAAGGCAGACTTCCCTTCCGTACGACCATACCGTGTCGAGCTTTCCAGCGGTTCATGGTTTGCGAAGCTGGGGAGTAGAGGGTCTGGGACTAGCAGTGGTTCAATGGCCGAATCTTCGAAAGGAACGAATACCAGCTTGAACATGGACACAATCGACAGCGACCTTTTGGGTGACGAAAGTGACGAAGCACATGAGGATATCACTATCCACCGCTTTCCTCAAGTATCTGATTTGAAGGTATGATCCTGGTCGTCTGATAGGCTGTGCGCCTCACTAAAATGCGTTTAGCCCTTTCACCCCTCGGATTTGATTAACCAATGTCTGCTGCGAGAGGCGAGTATCATGAAAGACTAGAAGCCATGATTATGGATGAACTAATGTATCATTCTACAGGATCCTTCTGCTTCCATTGCAATTACCCATGACGGGCAGTGGAGTGTGCTACTTGAAAGGGTAGGGTTTGTCCAGTGTCAATTCCATAAACTTTCAGGCACTGATTGCATCCTTCCAGGGATTACTCAAGCCTGAGGAAGCATCACAAGAAGACTGCCTCATGACAGCGATATCGAGTAACTACACGCTGACATCGCATGAAGGTGATGATTTCAAGTAAATATTTTATCTTGAACTCATCTCTCTCAGGCACGGTATACTTGCAAAACACAACAAAGGACAATGCCTTCGATGACCGTGCGATAACAGCATCGATCTCCTCAGAACAGCGTTTAGAACTTACCTCCAATGCACCACGTGGCCCCAGTCGTGTACGCAGCACACTTCCTGGTGAGTTCGTCGTCCCACACAGCATCCAGCACGATGAACGCGATATTCGACAGGAGCATCAGACCCTCCCAGTTCCATGGCCCTTCCCCAGGCAGACGCAGATGTCGGCCCAAAGTACAGACAGAGATTTAACACCACTACATTCTCCTCCTTCACTGCCGGGTGGCGCAGACCCAGGCGAGAGACTGTCTCGACCACTGCACCTCAACTCCCGCCCCAGGCACTCGCTTTTGATGCCCTCGTGGAAGCCCTATCTCCACCTGCCATCCCAAGTCTGGTACACGCTCATGCCTTGACGTCTGTCATCACTACCCAATCCCCCCTTCCCAAAGCTGCGGTCCTGAACCCTCTCCTGGGATCCCTTTGCGGCGTCGATTCACCTCCGCAGTTACAATGTGCAGGCTATGAGATCATGGCCTCGTATTGGGAGAGATACGAGGGCAAGGTTGCTACTTCAGATCGGCTCGCGCACTGTTCGCTCTTTTTACATACGTCATGGTCCCCGGAGATCGGCGACTCCCGACTGCGAGCCATCCGCGCTCTCACCAAGGGAGGGAGCGAAGCCTTTGGCATCGAGACACCTTTGCTTAATCTCCTCAAAAGCTGGATCGAGGGCGCATTCGACGCGTACATCTTATGCGATCCCTCCGACCGTGATGATCGTGAGCGAAGCGTCGAGCTTCTTGCGGCTTTTGTGTCCTCCATCCTCGAACACCCCGAGACCGTCGGACGCATCTCCGAGGGGGACCTTTCCAGCATTCTCCAGTTTTATGCATCCTTGGTCTCCAAAACGCTCGACATCCCACTTAGCTTCTCCACTTCGGACACTACCCCGATTGCTTCTGCAACTGGGCTAACTGAACAGTCTGCGGCCACGAATGCGGCGTCCAACAAACACAAGAGGCATTCCTCCTCAGTGTCTATTCGTTCCCTCCCGTCCTCCGCTGTCCACCCTTCTCGACATCCCGCAGAACTGATGACCACCATTTACCTTGATCATCTGCATTCGCAGCTGAAATCTCTGGCCCCCAAGATACTCACCCTCGCCCTTCCTCTTCTATTCCGGGTTCAGGCGTTCCTTGCTTCTCCATTGCCCCGGTTATCCGTCATGAACAGCCACCCCCATGGGCTTGTAGGTCTCGAGGAACGGATACAAACGATGCTGCATTCCCTTTTTTCAGGGCCGTATGGCGTATCATGCATGATGATATTCAAACGTCATTTATCTCCTACCGATCAGACATTGGATTCTCATGGTCTCTCGACATGCTTTGGAGCCCATCGTACTTTGCACTTCAACATCCGCGAGGCACTTTGTAGCAGAATGGCGAGAGCGTATATCACGAGAATGAGCACTCATGCCTATACACCATCCGGGGCACCCAGTCACATGGATCTCGAAAAGGATTTGATGGAGCGCGCGTGGCCAAAGGACGATTTGTTAGGTTGGGACTTGTCAAAACTCGGGCCTATGCTGTCCAAGTCCATCGAGGCTTGGGCAAAGTGGGCTAGTACGGGATCCGATGAGGCTATTCGCGTCGACAGGGATCGTATACTGGACGAAGTCGCGAGTACTCTGAAGGACATCTTTCAAGAGTTTGATGACAGGGAAGACAGGGAAGACAGGGACGAAGAGGAGGCCAGCATCGCTGGTGAGACACTACGTCATTTAGTATCATTCGTTCGCCCCCTCAGGTGCGTCCCTTCTTGTTGTCTGGTGGTCGAAATGCTGATTCTTGGATTTGTAGAAAATCAGATGATACGCCCATGATCATTCCACTATCGCAGCCTGCTGATGCCCCAACACCGTTCTTGCGAACGTTGACTTCCCTCTTGGCACGCGACCATTCCACGTATATGAATCCTTCGTTATCCACCACTCTTCTGTCCATCGCTGACCATCTGACTGATACGGACACTGCTAAACTCCTTGCAGTCATGTCTGAACAACATGACTTATCTCCCGCCTCGCCCGACTGGTTGCACAACTGGGAAAGCATCCTGCTCAATACTACCATCTTTGTTCCTACACGCCCCCTCACACGACTGGAAGTCATGAGAGCGCTCGAAGCGATCTATGACTCTTTAAAGGACATGCACAGCTATAGGATCGATCTGGCAGAGCTCGTATTCAAGTTTTGTCAGAGAGAGGCGAACGACAGCTTGGATACGTCCGCCAACATTGTTATGGGTAGAATTCTCGCTGATGAAGTTGTGTTGCGCACGGTCAACCGGCGTACACCTCCAGCTGATAATTCATCCAGCCCCTCTACGTACACATCGACGAAGGAGATCATTGACCTACTCAAAACGGTTGCCTTGGATAGCGTCGTAGAGGACGACGACGACACTGATTCTATAAACACGTCAGAAACGACGCCAAACCCAAGTCCTTTTGTGGCTTTCTCCGGGGGTACCCCAAATGTTGCGTCGCCCGTTCTCTCGCGGAGGCAGTCGGAATACTGCAACACCTCAATCCGGGATTCGGGTCTGCCGTCTGTCATGGCGTTACTGTCGGCACTTGCAGGGTCACGTCCGCAATCACAGCATTCACAAGAGCAGCCCGATGACCCACCACCACCCCTCATTTCATCGCCATCTCCAGAGCCAACGTTCACCCCAGCATCTCTGGCAGTGGTCTCATTAGTTGAAATATTCAGCCAACTCACGTTCACACCACACTCCTTGACACAGGAAAATGTCGACTTTTCCATCTCAATCTTCCTAATCATCGTACAGATGGTAACCGATGCTAAATGCCCACGAGCGCGAGTTTTGGCTTTGCAATTCTTGATGCGTCTCCGAGCCGATCGCGACCATCGCGTCTATTTCGTCGAAGCTCATCGCGATGAGGATGGACTCATAACCAACCTTGCTTCTCTGATCGGACGTGGACCCAAATCTGCACATCAAGGTGAACGCCGACAATACGCCGACGCCTTCCAAAGGCATCTTCTTTCTCCTCACTCAAAAGGTGTACGGGAGCTTGACGGCATGAGGTCTTCGCGCAGACGAGGAGTTGGACCCTCACAATCAACGTTGAGCAGAAGTCGCTCAAGAGCCCCCCTTTGGTCCGTCCCAGAAACGCTTCCATTCATCGCGATCGATGCAGACACGCCTAGCGAAGGGGTTGTGTCTTACGACCCAGTACAAGAATCCCCTCGCGTTATGCCGATGGACGCTTACCTCTTGGGTGTTCTGGGGATACTCGAAAAGGAGAGAAACTGGGACATCCTTTCCTACGTATTGTGTCACCTTCCTGTGCAACTGTCCAACAAGCATCTTTTCTGCGGACCGAAATGTCGGGTGCTTATTGCCAGATTGTTGACGGTGATCTGCTCCGGCGTCACCGATGGCGATTTGGGGTCTTCCATAGAACGATGGCCTCCGGGTCTGAGGACGCGAGATGCACAAGGCCTCGCGTATCATACGCTATCGGTCTTGATAGGTTATCGTCGTTGCTTTGAGCTCCCACTCCGGCATGCCCTCGTGGATGTATTCAGGGAAGGACTGAACGGACAACCGCCGACCATCATTTGTTGTCTCCATGCGCTCACGCTTTCGGCCTTCGAATTGACGTCCTCCGTCAAACGTAGCCTCCCTCCTCTCCTCGAGAAACTCTCGCAAATCATGTCCAATCCTGATATGGCCGTCCACATTCTCAGCTTCCTCTCCATCGTCGGGTCCATCCCCGAGCTGCATGCGAACCTGCGCGAAGAAGACTTTAAAATGGTGTTCGGCGTCGCTTTGCAGTGTCTTCAACATCACAGCCGTCCCGGGACGACGCCTGTGATTTCATGGGCGATGTCGCAGTATGTACGGATGATCTCTTTCTATGTGGTTTACGTTTGGTTTTTGGCTGTCAAACTTCCTGATCGGCCGCGACACATCCCATACATCACGAGGCGACTTTTATTGGCCAACGAGGAAAAATCCGAGGTCGACGAACCGACGGAAGTATGCTTTGACTGGCTAGCCCGATACACCTACGCCAGCGCCGACCCCAGACCTACAAACTCGGTGCTCAGCGAAGTCGTCATGAATCCCACGGCCGCGAACCACAGTTCGTTTGAACCGGCGATCGGCGAAAAATCGTGGTTGATGGGCAATGCGATCGTCACCATCCGCACGTTGGCAAGATTGGGATGGATCGAAGTTATCTCGAGACGTCCATCTGGGTTCACCAAATTCATCTGCAAGTTGGAGAACGTGCCACTCGTTGGCCCTGGGGAGGTTGACCCGGATATGTCCTTGCCTGCGGGTTTACTTGTGGAGAGAGAAGTGGCCAAAGCAGAGCAGCCTAATCCCTCGGAGGAGACGCAACAGACAGTCAGTGGCAGCAGTGTAAGGGACAGCCTTTTTGACCTTCGTCGCGAGTTCTGACATGTTTACGAGCAGGAAATCCAGGACCTTGCCCCGTCTCCCATCGAGCCTTCCTCGCTTCCCACTCCCGACCCCATTACAGACTACATGTGGAGTAAGACTGCCCCTTCCCAGCGCCGGAACCAGGTCATAGTAGACCCTTCCTTCCTTCCATTACAACTCTCTCCATACCCCAACGCCGCAACACATCGTCGAATCATCGACGAGTCTGCCCTTCCCGCCCTCTTTCGAAATCTTGACCGTATCCCTGTCATCGACACACGCAAAGTCGGTATAATGTATGTCGCCCCTGGCCAAACCCACGAGCTGGAGATCCTCCGAAACACGTACGGCTCGCCCGCTTATACCCGTTTCCTCGGAGGAATCGGCCGCCTCATCAATCTTCGCGGGCAAGTCGACATCTACGCTGGTGGCCTCAACCCTGACGAAGACGGGGAATATGCTTACGCATGGTGGGACGACATTGGCCAAGTCCTCTTCCATGTCGCCACAATGATGCCCAACGCAGCTGACGATGCGTACTGCGTGAACAAGAAGAGACATATCGGCAACGACTACGTCAGGATAGTGTGGAACGATGGAGGCAAGCCGTACAAGTTCGATACGCTCGCGACGCAGTTCCAATTTCTGAACATCGTCATCGAACCTCACTCGTTGGGATCGATGGCGGCGTTTTCTGACTCTGGGAGTACGGCCGCTGCCCCTGTAGCGGACATCAAGCTTTTCTCGTCGCAATCCTCACTCCTCACGCCTTCCGGCGGGGGCAAGGACACGACGACACCTCCGCACGAAGCTGAGCATGAGTACTTCAAGGTGACAGTCCAGCGGGCGAGGGACATGAAAGAGTTCACGCCGGTCGGATGTTTCAAACTCATCAGCGCTGAAAAGCTTCCACTTCTGGTGAGGCAGCTCACATTGCTGGGCGACTGGTTTGCCAACGTGTTCGAGAGGACGGACCGAGACGAGACGGAAGTGGAGGTCATCACCAATTGGAGGCAGAGGCTGCAAGTGGTGAAGAGGTTCATGAGGAATATGGAGGATTCCTCGGGGGATGGGGATGGTATAGGCGGAAACAGAGAAGGAGGGGAAGATGTGATCGGGCAGGAAGGATCGAGGAATTTTACGACGGTTTACTGAGCAGGGTCTATTAGCCCGTCACCGCGGTTCGCAAAAAGCGGGCTCGGGCCCATACGTCGTGCTCTTTTTTCGTCCTTTCCGATCCGTTCTACCGTCGTTGGCTGTTTCATTCAAAGTTTTTCTTCTTTCTTTCTTTCCTGCATTGCATTATCAGGTCACCAAGGGTATATCACAGAGTGGACGACAAATATTCATAATGTATGTATAACGATATTGATACCACCAACCTCGAGGCCTACTTCTATCTTGCACGCTCGTAGGACGTCCCATCGTACTGGTTTAACAATTGAGTTCAGCATTGTCGAAGGTGGTGACAGAGAGCGGCAGTTCAAACTCCGTCGAATGTCCCCTGCCCATGATATGCTTTCCTGGTCGCTGTGCGAGTCGCCTGGTACGGCCGCTTCGTCTCCTGGGTCGCCTGGCTCGTCTCGAGCCCTCTTGGGTTCGCTTTCAGAGCTAATCGATGCCGTGCAAATGATCCAGCTATTTCGAAGGAATACAAAGAACGCCATGTAGTCGTCGCCGCAACAAAATGTGTCTTCTAACTCATGAACGCACTTGATCCCAACCATCGGTCCATTTCAGTTTCTAGGCACAGGGAATGACCATCAACTTGGTTGAACTCCGATAGAACGTGGCCCGTGTCCCATGTCGTTGATGAACCGAGTGGTGATTTCATCTCGTTTGTGGCTTCTGAATCCCACAAATCTTATCACATTCTCCTTTTCTCTTAGTACATCCTCCTCGATGGATCATTAAAACGCGTTATGCGGCCCAAGACGTCGACTAACAAGAAACAAAGATGATCAGAGGGGCCTAAGGTGCGGGTACTACCTTGCCAGTGAACCGAAACAATAATATCCGGTCGATAGAAGGCGATGCGCAAACACTTCCGAGAGGGTGTGTGTGTGC
Source organism: Boletus sp. MG55 (assembly GCA_003313885.1). Classification (NCBI taxonomy): domain Eukaryota; kingdom Fungi; phylum Basidiomycota; class Agaricomycetes; order Boletales; family Boletaceae; genus Boletus; species Boletus sp. MG55. The sequence goes on along the minus strand of QGOI01017299.1, from coordinate 1,616 downwards.
TTACAAGGGCTTTGGAGGTGGGACATTGAGTCACCGGTAAGACACATTTCAATGGATTCGAGTTTAGACCCGTACCCAGGCGTCACCGAGAACTCGGACCCAGTCCCACCAACCCCTACTCTACCAGACTCTACCACTAGGCCCGGGTGGTGGAGAGTACGTTGGAGGATGGTCGAAGCTGCGTCGTCGAGGAGGCATGTGCGCATGGCACGAGTCGTTTCCACGATGTATCCTCAATGAGTTGGGCGTACGATCGATCGCGCTGTCTCAGCGACATTGATGTAATGGGGTCGGAAAGGGAAAGGGATAATTTGGTGAGTGCATGCATTCCTCGGTACAAGAGAGAAGACATTCATGTGAGAAATGGTAGTCCCGTTGAAGTGGACAGACCCATGGGACGCATACAGAAGGGCAGGGATGAGGCCGGGTGTTTTAGCATTGTGAGTCGGGAGAGCAGACGTTACTGCCACTGTCCCGACAGTCTATCATCCTGGTTTGTTATTTCTCGAACAGATGTCGGGACGGAGACTTGAAGCAATTGCGTCAGATTCTGGACTCAAACTACCCCACGATGTCCTCGGGGCTCCAGTGCCTGTCTGGCCCTTGGGCTCAACCCGGAGGTGCGCGAGCTCCACGGCTTACGGCGTTACTCAACATCACAGAATGTCCGCCCAGGAGAAGCAATTGTGACTCTCCGCATCACTGCCGCAGCTCCCCGGCTAACGTGAAGTAGCCGTAGATGATAGCATGTTTGATGGTTAGGAATTGGATCGATATTAAGGCGATAGCCCCAAGGCTTCGTCATGGGATTCGGACATGATATAATCTAATCCTAAATAAAAATCACCACTTTTTTTGATGCAAACAGGTATGCTGCTGTATACTCGACGACATTGCATTGTTCTCTGTGCACCAGTGAAGATACGCCCACGTTGCTATACTGCATCTGTGGCCCTGATCATCGATCATCGATCATCATTGGACTCAATCTGCGTGCCATCACGCTTTGTCCCAAACAAGTCTCACAGCAAATAGTCAATACACCGGGCGGAAGATATGACTGCCAGGGTATCCCACAGCCAAATCACTGGGCCTTTCCTCTCCTCAACTTTCAATGCTTGATTGCTCTTGAACTGCTATGTCCTCTGAGTCACTGTCTGCTTTGGAACTTCTCCAAACGAATAACTGTCTATCTCGTACTATGGTTACTCTTGCATTTGGTCAATCATCAATCTCATGTGCCAACTTAGTTGTCGTAGTTACTACAGTCATATATGATTATTGTGAGTGATGTCATTGTGCAAACTATTCTTCTCAACTGAAGTGAACATTCAATTCAGTAAATTCAGAAGTTGCTTCAGAGCGGTTTTGAGTGTTCAGAACGTCGGTTACCAATAAGCGTCGCTTGTGACCCTAAATTTCCTTTTTCGCCGACCTGTCCTCCAATCACGCCTCTCGAATGGCCTACGAAAGTTGTCAAGCGGTAACGTTATATGCAGTCCTGCTGTCTGTCAGAATGGCATGCTCAATCGATGCTATCCCTTGCTAACCCCAGGGCCACCGCATGGTTGGTGTCGTCGCTTCACGGGAGCTTGATGAAAACATACTTACGGGAG
>QGOI01017276.1:0-12873 GCA_003313885.1 Boletus sp. MG55 | reverse complement strand
TCCTATTGTTTACAATTCTGATAACCCATCTCATGTACTACTACAAGCTACTGTTTCTGTCAAAACATGAGAAGATACTGTATCATACCTCAATTCTAATGGATCAGGGATGGATCCTGGAACTTCTCAATAGTCATCCTGATTGGATAAAAATATCCCTCAGTGTGAGTCATAATGTTTTCAATGTACTCATCCAGGTACTGGTTGAAAATGGAATTAAAAAGTCGCACCATGGAATTTCAGTGGAGGAATAATTTGGGATTTTTCTTCATACCTGTATGACAGGTCTGACTACATGTCACATTGGAGAAAGATTCCAGCACTCACCAGATACGATATCAAGGCAAGCATGTCATTTTTATTGAGAGACTGGAAATTTGATCAGTAATGACTTGGAAAGATGTAGATCCTTCAAATGAATGCTTGAATTTTTCTTGTCAGCACCATTCTATACAATGAATGTTGAATTACCAACTGTCAACACCCCCATATCAGCAATCATTACTGGTAATCCTCACTTTTGGCACTTTGCAGGCTGTATCAGAGCTGTAGATGAAACACATATCCACATATTTGTGCCTGTTGAGGAGTATCCAAATATGTGAAACAGAAAGGGATTTATTTCCCAGAACTGTTTATTCACCTGTGATTTTGATCTTATAGTGGCTCAAACAACTGTCCCAATGTTTGGATGTTTTTGACTAATTGCAATATGCTGACTTGGTACCTAATCCAAACTCTTGGGTATTGATGAATGGAAAAAAGCCCTTGCTCATAACTACACATTTGCCTGTTGGTAAAAATATTTGGATGAGATCAGGTGACATGGCAACCATGTTGAAATGATACCTCATTGGGACAGTTGTTTGACTTTGTACAAGATAGAGTATTTAGTACTTGGTATGACCTCCCATAGCCTTGACAACTGCTTGAATCCTTCTAGGCATGCTTTCTATCCATTTCTGATACTTATCCACAGAGATATTTCCCCACTCCACCACCACCCTCTCCCATAATTCATGAACCCCTCTAGAAGCCCTCTCATAACCTGAAAGGCATCTTTTGAGGTGACCCCAAGTGTTTTCAATGGGGTTGAGGTCTGGTGACTGTGCAGGCCAGTCCAGAAGCTTGATATCTTGCTCCTCCAACCAGATCTGGGCTGTTCTGGAAGTGTGCTCGGAATCATTATCCTGCTGGAAGATTATCTCATCTGCAGGAATCCCAGATTCCTCCATGCTCTGCAGCAACCCTCCCTTCAAAATGGCCACATACTGTTCAGCATCCATCCTCCCCTCAACCTCAAAAACCCCAACACCATTCCACCCTATACAGCCCCATACCATCAGTGAACCTCCTCCAAACCTGACTGTACCTTTGATCTCTCTGAAAGTAAGCCCCTCTTACTTCTTTTTCCACACATACTCCTGACCATCTGTAAGGATTTGTTGGACAACAGCACGTTTGTTGGTAGGAGAGAGTTTGGAAGGATGACCACCATGATGGTTTTCTTTCTCTGGTTGGATTTCCTGAAGGACCCTGGCCACAGTAGACTTCCCTATGCCAGGTTGGAATGCAATTTTCCTGCAGGAATGATCAAGAGAAGCAAGAGAGATGATATTATCCCTTTGAGCAACAGAGAGGTGTTTCATGCTGGAAATGGGGGAATATATTTGTGATGGCAGGGTTTATATATGTTGTATCATAACTGGTTACATAATAATGACATAATATAGCATTTACATAAGTTATGTAACCATGTTACAGCATCATAGGATCTGATACATGTAATAGAAGTTCAAAGTTAAACAAATGTCCCAATGAGATGTCATTTCAATATGGTTTCCATGTCACCAGATCTCATCCAAATATTTTTACCAAGAGGTGGATGTGTAGTTATGAGCAAGGGCTTTCTTTCATCCACCAATACCCAAGAGTTTGGATTAGGTACCAAGTCAGCATATTGCAATTAGTCAAAAATACCCAAACATTGGAACAGTTGTTTGAGCCACTATATGTTCATGTACACAATGACCAGATGGGATGGTGTGATGGCAGATGCAACCATGTGGTATGATGCACATATCCAGGACTTGTACATACCTGAGGGAAGGTACCTACTTGCAAACACTGGGTTTGGTGGATCAGATGTACTTCTTGTTCCATACCGAGGGGTATGATATCATCTGAAAGAGTGGTGACAAGCAATTTTATGGTAAGATGAAAATTCACATGACAAAGGATGATGCTCACCAAGTGTGCTAGCCCCCAGGATAAAAAAGAGCTCTTCAATCTTCATTATGCCAATCTTCAAAATGTCATTGAATTGATTTTTGGGATCATGAAATGACAGTGGAGGATTCTGCTCCTTGCTCCAGAATCCAGTATGGATGTACAAGCGTGCATACCAGCAGCACTATGTGCCATTCATAACTTCATCCAACACCTCAACCTGGATACATTCTTCACTGAGTTCCAAGTGCTCTGCTTGGAGTGTACTTATGAAGATGATGGTAATACAGCTGGGTTTGGAATTCTTGCAGAGGGACTGGTTGACACAGTGGAGAGGTGGAGAGCAGATGAACATCAGGACCATATTGCAGAAGCCATGTGGGAGGACTACTGCCACAAGGCAAGAGAAAGAGGAATGTAACCATGTACACAGTGAAATACATATATGTACAAATGAATGCTATACAATAGATTGAGAATGAGATGGTTATGGGGAACAAATAGACAAAATGATGCACTATTACAAGCTCAGGCAACCAGGTCATATCAGCACACAACATCAACTCAGTCACATGTCACTATTCATGCTTTGCCTTGCCTTTTCACCATTTTTCCTGGCTTGGATTTCTGCAAGCATATTCTTGATCTACAGCTCCTGTGAGGGTGGGTCAAACTTGAGGAAATTTTTTACCCACATCTTGTTTTGTGTATTGCTCATGTAGTCAGTGAGGTCATGGTTCTCTGATGGTGTGAGGTTGAATGTCATAAGGGCTTCAGCAGCTTGCTCAATGTAGTCATCAGCAGATTGGGAACTGGATGGAGCAGGCTGCAGCTGTACTGGTGCTTGTGGTGGCAGGAGTCCTAGCGAAGCCAGAGAGATGGGTTGTAACATTCCAGGATCAATATGATTGAGGAAGTCAGTCAATTGTTGCAGTGCATGGTCCCCAGCAGCCTTTGTTTGTGCAGCTGCAGACAGTGGGTGAGATTGTTTTTGTGAGCCAGTTGTAGACATGGCATCTAAGCTGATGATGCTGGACACCTTCTGCTTCTGGCTGATGCTCATCATTGCAAAGGAACTGGCCATGGAAATGGTGGATCGTGGAGGGTTCAAGAGATAGCTGGATGGCATTGATAAAGGGATCAAATTGGGATCCCTGTCAGTGCCACTTGCTGAAGCTTGAGGGGCCATATTGTTGTTGTTGATAGTCATTTGCATGTCAGTATCAGCCACGGCAGCCATGGGCCCCACACTAACCTGAAAATTCTGTGCACTACTTGGACCTGCAGTGGCAAAAGTGGTTTGGGAGCATGGTCACTGTAGCATTCACCAACATACTACTTTTTGTTGGACTGTCCTGGACAGAGTACATGCATTTTCTTGGCAATAGAGGGCATGAGGGATAGTATGTCATTCCAATATGGCCATGGAGTACCCTTGTACTTTGCTAATGTGACTGGAAAAAAAATTTGGCATAACAAATGAGAATGGCAGGGGTCACAAGGCCATGGATGTACTCACCTTGTAAAAGGTTGTCCATGTAGGTCGAGTATACTCGTCAACAATGGCCCCATTGATATCATTGTAGTAAAACCCTGATGCTGATCTGATCTCACTGATCAGAGTGTATTTGTTGTTGATCTTCAATAGAATCTGAGTCAATATCAAGTAGATTTTACCAAAAGTTATAACACATACATTGCCCCACTTTGAGTGACAGGACTTGCCTGTCTTTGGCACCTTTTGTGAGGGGAATTTTCTGTTCATTTCATCAGCAACCTTGTTAAATGTTTTTTCTTTGAAATTTTATCACCTGCTGATACATGATGGGACAGAAGGAGCCTGATGAATTCATCAACAACTTCCAGAGGGTTCCACGAAGTTTGAGGAGTGGAATGATGGATTGATTTGGCTTTACCTTTGTTGACTTTATTGGCAGGATCAACAATACCCCTGGTCAAACAAAGAGACCTCTTTGACGATGAGGTTGACCTGATTGACTTGTCTGACACTGGTAAGGTGCTTCCCATGTGAGACATCATGATAGTAGTGCAGTACCTTCCAGCACCCACCAGTGATCATCATGGGCCACCAGGGCCTTGTCATGTGATCACCTGATTGCGGAGCTCAAGTGAAGTTACCATGAAGCAAAGTTTTATTCAGACAGGACCTTAGGGATATGGCTATAATCTGCCACTGGTAGTTGTCATTACCAGCTGCAATGACATTTCTGGTAATTACCATGCTCTAATGTCTAATACTATAGACTCAGGTGCTGGCTAATGTTCCAGATAGCAACTGTGAAAACAATTGTGCATCAAGACAACACCAAATGGAATACAAGGTTTTTGTTGCTGAGCAAGAGCATACCACCCTGGGTCTCCAAGTGTGTCCAGCACCTGTTATTGGATGCAATCACACATAGGGATCTGCATGGGTAAACCCATGGGCACAGTGGGTATGGATTTGGTCATGGGTAATGGAATTGGTACCCATGGGTTCACCCATGGTAGGTATACCCACTGTAACCCATATGTTTGAGAGCAATTCCAAGTCACAATATGAAGTAGCATACATAGTACTTGTGTCAGTGCTCATACTACATGTGATCTACTCAACAACATCATCAATGGCATCCCACCCATCTGACATCTTTGCATCCTTCCCCATGACATCAGAAAGATTAGAAACACTCTGGACATCCTTATCATTGATTAAACCAAGCGGGCTCCAAAGCCTGAGGCATAAAAGTGCCCATGTGGACTGAGCTGACAAGTGAGAATGAACATGGCTGAGTAGTAGACAGCCCTGGCTGAACAATTGTTAAACATCTATGAATATAGCTGTACAGTACTCAATGTTGTAGTACATTCTCCATGTATGAAGTTGAGTGACTTACCAGGTATTGAGAGATAATCCCAAGCCATATGAGACAAGCAGGAACAAGCTGTGTGACACTTATGCCACCACTGTAGTACATCTTGAACATCCTTAATAATTGAATATCTGATGTGAGGTAATGATCGAGCTTGGAGTGGAGATCTGCAGCTTTGGGAGGTGCAAGAGTGGGTAAGTTGTTGAAGATATTTGATCCCTCTTTTGCATGAATGGGTGCATGCATATCAACTACTGCTACATCAGCATCATCAAGATCTACATATGAATGCTGGAACTCTGTGCAAACAAGCTCTTCTGCTGTGTTAATCCATTTAGCCTGTCAACCAGCATGCTTGAAATAGTTTAGTTTGTGTCAGGGATGAAGAACTGAATAATGGTTAGCTCTGCAGATCTACAGGTTGTTAATAGTTTACCCATCACAACCGATAAATGTCCACTTGATCTGTCAAGCCATAATACTGATTTAGTGTTTACTTTGCCAAATGGACTATGGCACAGATGGAAGTAGCATACTTCCAGTCACAAGAGCTGTGGGTAAACACATTGTTGATGTGATCCATTGCTGGAATCACAGTGGTGAGGTTCAGAGTTGATCACAAAAAATATAATGTCACATCCTTCAGAATCTATTCAAATCTGAGTTGAGTAATGAGAGTTAGCAGCAGAATTGAATAGATTTGGTGCATACCTTCAGAATGTCATGTAACTATTGAACAATTTGCCACTCTTCATCACTCAGTTCATATTTTCAAGTGTCCTGGTATTGTGTGATCATGTCAACTGCTTTGTGGTGCTTGAGAGCATACTCAAGCATGTCGAAAGTTGAGTTCTAGCATATTGCAACATCATGTGGCATCAAGCTTGCTGCGGTCCTCAAGTCTTCAAGTGTCTTTTGCCAGGTTGGAAGTAAAATTGTTAATGAATAAATGATTGCAAATGCCAGCCAGCACAGCTGAAAGGGTGCAGTTAGGTCCATGTCAGTCATGTGCATTACTAAGCATTATTTTGTCTACCCACCCATCATTATATTCAAGTTCATCATTCTTATTGCCATCCACCTCCATTCATGCTGCTGTCAATACCTCCAGCACCTCATCATCAATATCATTGCTCAAGCCAAGAAGCTCATTAGCAAGTGCCTCCAACTCCATGTTTTTGCTTCGCTCAAGTGCACAGTCGGCCTCCCACTTTGTCATATCAAACTGCTAAATCATGGACTTCACAATCAGATTCACAATATGCAAGAAACACTGGGTGTGAGTAGCTGATCCCTGAAAGGTAGGGATGCTATTTACTAACTCATTGATCATTGCATCAGCTGAGAATCTGCACATGTGTGCTCAGATTGGAAGATAATACACTTGTCATCTCGAAACACACCTTATTTGACAGCTTAAACTCTTCCAGCATATGAACAAAGACCGTTGCGAGCTCAAGACCAGTATGTGACTAGACCCATGTGAGGTTTACCCATGTTTGGACCATTATTGTAAGTGAGCACATACCTTGGCAACCTCAATGACATCCAGTGGCAGGTTCATGGGTGCACATTTGAAATGTATGGAAAATGTGATGAACATACAGTGATTCGGTGATGTCCAGGCATTGCTGGTGAAGTTGACCTTCCCATCATACTCCTGCTTATTTGTAAGTCACTCTATCTATTCATAACAATAGGAAAACTGACCCTTAGCATTTTTGCAACCCATTTGTGTGTCTGTGCAAAGACTAATCGAACATCCTGGAATACTATGGATGGAGCAGGCAAGTAGTATTCCGGCCACCCTGTCATTGACGATCTCAAATGATTGGAGACTCTCAGCCATCCACCACATGATCTCTGCTCTGTGATTGTGATTAGTTCTGTTCAGCTAATCAAATCACACTTTAAATACTAACTTTGTTTCAGCATGCATATGTTGTCAGTAGGAGTACGTGATTTTTCCTTTTCCCTTTCATTCAAATGATGCAGTGATGGTGCTATTTTTTAGATAGGGTGCAACAATCTTCTTTCACACCTCATCTGCATTTTTGGCCTCACCAGAAGTCCTGACAATCTCATCACCCCAACATGCTCATGCATGTTTTCACATATTCCCAGTTGACACATTCTTCATATCCAGATATCTGTGAATTGGGGCTGATTGGCAACTATGATGGCTATACTTGAACTCATGTACAGAATGACCATCAATGTTGATGATATGTGGCATTGGATTGAAGAATGCATAAATGGGTGAGACCCAGTCCTTCATTGCTTCCCCTACATTTTTCATAAGTGTAAACTAATTATTTTCATTTTTTGTAGGACAATCCAACTCATGAAGCTGTTCCTCTGCTGTAAGTGGTTCCTGCTCTGACTCAGACTCAGTATGGATCACAATAGTATTGGCATGGGCAGTCTCATCATTATCCTCTGTTGCAATACTTGCCTGGCGGTTGGTTTGTTGGGCAGATTTGGCAGACATTATGTCAGCTGATGGTCCTAAGGCTCCCTGGGTAACCGGGTTGCAGGTCTGTTTGGTTGCTAGTGCTGTTTCTACAGCCATTTCCCCTGTGAGATCTGGATTCTTCCTTGTGTTTAGCTTCGGCAGCTTGTGCCTTTTCAGTTTTCTTCAATAGCCTCTTGGCAGCAGTAGGAATAGGATTGCATTGCATGGTAGCTTACAGTCATATGGGGATGAAACTGGGATATGTTACTATTGAGCTGAGCAGTAAAATTTTGAATTTGATGGAATATGCCATGGCAGGCACTGCCTGCTACTATATAGTACCTGTCAAAGTATTGCTGGACTACTAGTACTACTATGCTATAACATAACTAAAGTCTAGGATAGTGTAGGTAATTATTGAGAGATGGCAGAAGTCAGTCAGCATGCAGTGCAGAGCCAATGGATTGAGGGGATCAACTTGATTACTATGATTTGGTTATACAAGTTTGTACCTCCAACAATAGCAATACATGTATGAAATACTAGTACATTTTATCTACTACCCACACCCATACCCACATGGTACCCATACCCACTACCCATGTGGGTTACCCATACCCATGCAGAACTCTAACCACACAGATATGGTTGGTGAGAGTGTGGATGGTGCCGCATTGGACCACCAGCATGCTCCTGATGAGTCCCAGATCAGCTACAAGGCTGCCATGGCCAATATTCCAAGAATTGGAAGGACACCATCCAGTTGAAGTCATGGTACATTGGCTTTTATCCCAAACTCTGGCAACAGCTCTTGGAAACTGCAAAGGCCAAAATGCAAAGTGTACTCTTTCATAATCACCCTTTCCTTCCAGATACACAGATTGCAATAGATGGAGAATGCTACAAAGTGTTGATGGGTGTTATTTGTTACACTAAGCATACACAATAGTCTTGATCCAAGGGAGAAGTCTCTTCAGGTGATACTCATGAGGAGACCAATGACTAAGAGAGAGTTCCGAAGGGTTTAATCAAAGGAATGAAGTGAAGGCTTCCTGGAATTGAGACTAGATAATATGCTTGTATTGCACAGATCAAGAATGGGAAGTTATATGTATGATCAATCAATATTTATATAGGAGACAGCATGAGACAATAGAAAAGGAATCAGACTACATGGAACATGATGGAATGATGGGGAACATCATTGTTGTGATAGAAATGATGATAGGAGATAAGTGGTCCGAAGATAAGAGGATAAGAAGATAAGAGGATAAGAAGATAGTAGTTGACTGACTAGGAAAAGAGTTGCATAAAGAAGAAGGCAGTCAGGCCAGCAACAAGAATGGTGCTATGATTACCATGGGAGAGGATTCCTCTCCAAGTTCACATTTGAGCATGAAAAGAAAGATGAAGGATACAAGGATGAAGGAGAAAAACTGTAATATTATTACTCATTATGAACACAAGCAGAGGTCTGTTGACTGTAGTAAGTTGGTGTCTGCTTATTGGTGCTTGTACTTGATCATATTCCAGGGTATAGTCATTAAAAGTCAGACGTGGCACACTTGATATGTTTCAAAGTATTTAAAGAACATGGCTAACTATTCTCAGTTATATGAAGATGTAGGGTCATTTTGAAGTGTAATCAAGAAAGCTATTCAGGAAGTAGTCCCTTTGGGATATGCACTCTATGCTCTGTTGTCTCTAATATCTGGGAGGCTCATAAAATGTTCATCAAAGACAAGGTACAGAACTCCTGCAAGGCTTGGAATACCTGCTGGGAGATGTTGATGCATGTGTAAGTGAATTTATTGTGCCCAACATACAATTGATTCATCCTTTTCAAGGAAAGAAGCCACACTTTGGTCACCTGGTGCTCAAGCAAGTATGCCTGTCTGTATTCTACTTGAACACAAGCAAATCACTTTGATCTTTCCCCAAATTTCAATCCTCCTTCCCGAAGAAAGCTCTTGCACTAGTGGTGGCAATGGTATGTAGTTGTCACCACCTCCCACTGTTGCTAACTATATGTTACAGGTCCATTTTGTGTTAACTCTGTATAAGACCCATGGCAAGGACACCAATCTAAACATCACTGGGAAAGAAGTTGAGGTAGCATACAACAAATTCAAATATCATGAATATGTGTGGTGGTAGGATTGCACATCCCCTATTAATCAGCCTTGAAAACATCAAAATGCATGTGAGGAACAATGGATCCTCACATGCCTTTCTCCTCCTCATCTTGATATCAATCCCAAAATTTATACATATCACTCCTAAAATTCACTCTGTCCTTGAATCTTGCCTTTTCCACCAGTACCTCAATATTATCCTCAAACCTCTCAAACAGGTGGCACATATTGGTCAAATGATGTCAGATCCCATCAGAAATGTATGGTACTGCTTCACACCCTTGGTGTCATATATCACTGATACACCAGAGGCATGCACGCTGGCATGTGTGCATCTCAACACCTCCGCTGTTATGACTGCCATGTACAAGGACTTTGGTGATCCTAACCATCACCCTCCTCACACCATTGCCACCACACTCAGCCAGTTAGCATCCATTGAGTGTGATCCTGGTGACATTGACATGTATTTTGCAGTGTGTGAGCCATTTTGACTCAGCAGGGTGTCACACCACTTTTGGCAGGACTGGCCACTTGCTAAACCTTCTCAATTCCTTACCCCTGAGTATCTACATGAATGGCATCACAAATTCTGGGACCACAATGTTTGCTGGTGTACAGCAGTCCTTGATACTACTGAGTTGGACTTTTGATTCTCCATCATCCCCTCTATCACTGGTCTGTGCCACTTTTCTAGTGGCATCACGAAACTGAAGCAAGTCAGTGGAAGGGCTCAAAGGAACATCCAACAATACATCATTGTGGTCATCACTGGTGCAACAGACCCTAATATTGTCATTGCAGTTCACACCCTTATGGAATTTTGATATATCTCTCAGGCTGCTGCTATTACCACCATTGCCTGTGACAAGATCAAAGCTGCATTACAAGAGTTCACAACCATAAACATGCCATTATTGACAATGGCTTTCACTGTGGTGCCAAGACAAAAGCCATTCTCAAGCATTGGCATATTCCAAAGCTTGAACTCATGCAAAATGTTGTTCCTAGTATCAAATACATCAGCTCTTTGTTACAGTGGTCAGCAGACACAACAGAGCATGCTCATATCGAAGCTATCAAGGACCCTGCCTCAAACACCAATAATCACAACTACAATGCTCAGATCTGCTGATGGCTCAATCACTACAAGAAGTGTCAACTCTTTGACACTGCATTGGCACTTCATGTAGTTGCACTACCTGATGGTAAAGAGCATGATGACAATGTAGACTTGGAGAACAATCAGGAAGACAGTGGAGAACATACTCAGAGTATACTAGATGATATATGGGCCCCAACACTACACACCAACTTTTTCACTATTACTACTTGACTTTCTTCCTCTCCTCCTGACTTTGTGCCCACTCCACTTCACACCTTCATAACTGGATCTATGGCCATTCATCTGAATTACAGTGCATCAAACAGAAATGCTCCCATTGACGATGTTGCTGAAATGTTTAGATTACCTGACCTTCATGGGGCATTGGCTGACTACCTCCATCATGAACAAAACTATCCCCAGAGCTTGCATACTTTCAGTGGTCAAAGAAGGTCTCCACCCAATACCTATCTTCTGTTCAAAGCTCTTCATGTGTGGTACAAGATTTGTCTTCAACAGAAAGATTACTACAACTCATCCATCACCACTTCTACTTTCACGGTTCATGCCCACCCCCCCAGATTGCTCACTCAAATATGGATGGTATGATGCAGCAATCATGAATATAGACAACCAGTGGCAATGGCCATCCAGTGGATTGCAGGGTACTATATGATGGTCTACTTGTTCTACTGGCCCAGGGGCTGGTAATGCCTAGGTTTTACAGGTCACATCGTCATCAATGTTTGCCTTATAATGTGTCCTGCTTTACCCAGAGGATGTCATGGTATCAGCCTGCTCTCCGAGTGTTTCTTGATATATGCTCAACAATTTGATATTGTTGCTCAAGGAAATAATTCAGTCGAGTATACCATGGGTTTGCATGTACTCAAAAGGGCCATGTGCACTTCTGGTTCTCTGTTTGGTGAAGTCTTTCCTATGGATCAGCTTTGGTCATATGCTTATATTATTCCATGCTTTGGTCAGAAGGCAGATGAGTGGCTTAGCTCAACTAACTGTGTTCATCTTTCACAGTTATTTCTCCTGAACAAGTACTTTAATAAAGACTTTTTCTATGCTATTACTGGCTGCTGATGCTTCCTATATCTGTTAGCATTGAGACTATCCATGCTTAAAGAAAACAGTTCATTCCTTTGCCTGTGTGAAACTACAATGAGTTGGATATAATTATGGTGTCAATATTAATATCTATAGCTGTAAAAGGTAACTTCAATTTTGAATTGTACCCTGACTCTGAATTAACAGATCTAAGAGTCCTTGCACCATCCTCACTTTGTGCATCAATTTCCTTATGTAAATGATGTCCAGGCCACTAAAACTCAACTTGTAGCTACTAACTACATCCACAAAGGCCTTGAAGCAGCATCTTCAAGTTGGACTCAAGTGAGTCCAACATTGTCAGACTAATCACAGTCACTCACTCATCCCCTGTAAGACACTTCATGTCCTCGCTAGTATCATGAGCTCACCTCCAATCTTCTCTCTAGCAAACTTTAGGTGGTCCTCAACAATCTCTCTTCTGGCATGCCTACCCCCATGGTGCCCTTGTACATCCCCACACTGGATGTCTCCCCTCAGCTCACCCACTTTTCTCTACACAAAACACATCAACCACCTGCTTGTTTCTCCTTGTCCTGCCCTGTTGTCCACCACCTACCAATACAGCCATTGTCATTCAGCCAATGCCCAACAACAACCATGATAGCATGCACATTGCCTGTCGTCCACACACCTTCAGCCAATGATGGTGGCATCTTTTGGGCCACATTTGCATCATCAGCACCCCAAAAACCTGTAACTCCAAGCCACATCTACTTGTACAAATGATGAAGATTTCATTTCCTCATTGCAATGTGTGTGTCTCACTATGTTCTATTTTTTTCATACTTTTTGTGTATTTGTCTAATATTCATTCCATATGCTCAGCATGCTCGCCTTAAAGATATCAACATATCAAACAGCCCCATGGGGTCCTGTATGTGACACTTCTGCTTGCCACCATGGACTGGAATGTGGAATTGTGAGTTTATTACTCAAGAGTCAAGATTACATCAA